>JAZKJV010003142.1:0-263620 GCA_037367405.1 Ottelia alismoides | reverse complement strand
TCAATAATTGAATCATAGAGGCTGGTGCTTGGATGAATATCTAAATGGTTAGATTGAGGACTCATCAAGCTCCGTCAAATGATTGTTAAGAGATGATCTCCAGGCTGAGTAGGAGATGGCAATCCTTTTCTCACATAGGCTGATATCTGATCGACCTCTTGATGCAGGTCCTCTGCATAGGAATAGAGATTCGGAGGTGTCAGATTAGTTAAGTCAAAGAGTTGACTTAACGAGATTGAGATAACCAAAGTCCTATATCGTATGCTGTCACGATACAGGCATGCATCCTCTGCCGGAGACAGATGTGTTACTATGTGTCTGAGTATGTACATTTGGCAGACCAATAGGTTGATGACCTAACCAAGGTCTATACACTGGCGCGTTGGTGTGCATATAAGGGCATATGAGTAATAGGATCTCTTAAAGGGATCATACAGGTTCACTGCTGAACCAGAAGACACGAGCTCACTCATGAGATATTGGGAAGAATCAAATTCCGTGCACGGTCGTCTCGCTTTGGAAGCTTGACTGAATTTGTAGGTTTGATATATATATATATATATGATCAAGACCTAGGTATGATATATGCTTTTGGAAGTATATGATAGATACCAAATCCCAATGATCAAATGAGAAACTTACTAATAAAACCCTAAAGTAGACAGTATAAAGTTGATCTAATACTTCGGGTTTATTCTGGGTCTTCCAGTATGCAGGATGTATAGGTGTTGGGAATACCTGAGGGTGATGTGATCATAAACGATTGTATAACCATGACGCTTCCTTTCCTATGGAGTGATGAAACGGGTCTGGATTTTAGTGACTCCTCTCAGTAGAGAAGTAATATGATCTTGGTCCAAATGTTGGACATTGATTTGAATGTGATTCAGATGCAATGAGAAGATTAGATTTGCAGTCTTGATTTAATCATGTATCTATGGGAGGCCCGAGATCTAGATTTGAGATGTGATCTCAATATCCAAGTCACTATACGTGGAAACAATACAATCGCCCTGTCCTTATCTCCAAGTATCTACAGAGACAGCGCATTATCCTTGAAAGAGATCATGGATAATTTCATTGTTGATATAAATATCCAAGCATCGAGAAAATTGATAACTAAATGTGATTTAATTATCATGGATAATATGAATTTGATTCATATTATAAGGAGAGATATCTAAGATAATTAAATGTGATTTAATTATCACAGATATGAATAATGTGAATGTGATTCATGTTATTTGGGCACATGAGAAAAGAGATCCAAGATGATTAAATGTGATTTAATTATCATGGATACGAATAATGTGGATAGCACTATCCATATTAATCATATATATTATAAATACGATTTATAATATATAAGGGATAGCATATTGTGATTTATATTTGTTAATTAATTATTAATGTGAATTGGATTCACATTAGATTATTAATTGAAAATATAATTTACATTTTGTTTTGGGAGTGAATGTGATTCATATTTTTTTTAATGGCATGATTGCAATAATATTTCACAAGATAATAGTGAATTATATTTGTGAAATAATTCACAACAATTGTTGTTATAAATTTTGGAAATATATCATGAGATAATAAGATCTCATGGGACAATGAGATCTCATGAGATAAATGAGATCTCATGAGAAGAGTGGTTGTCCCCTATTTTTAGGGGATATGGTTTATCTCCTCATTTTCTCCAATGATAAATAATTGATTTGATTTGAATTTAATATATTGATTTATCGATATATTTTAAATTAAATTAAATTAATTTTTGTTGGTTTTTCACAACAAGATCATGGCCACTGAAAGAAACACAAATCAATCTCAACCATTGATTGTGTGTTGTCCATGGATTGAGATCCATGGACTCCCAAAATCCTATATAAGAAGAGGCATGCATTGCTCTTCGATTTACACTGACTCAACGATTCTCTCTCTCTCTCTCTCTCTCTCTCTTATTTTCTCTACACGCCAAGTCTCTATCTCTCTCTTATAATGGCCGTCCACCATGGAGCGAATGTGAGAGACGTCATCGACGCAACATCGTCGTTATGCTGCCGGATAATCTACTCGTGGATCTCCATCTCCTTTGGTGCATCTCGCTCGTGAAGAAGATATTGGATCTCATGTGACGAGATGAGGAGATGAGGAGCTTGGATCATCAACATGAATTGCGAGGAGCACGCAATTCATCCCCGCACTCGCAAGCGTCTCCTCCGTTGGATCGGACTTGAGATAGGAGATCTCTTAGTTTAGAGACCCGATCGCAACCAAACTTCAAGAGGTAATCCTATTACTTGTTTGTGGTTTAGATGAAACGATCCGAGAAGTGTTCTGGGATCATGTGGTTTCATCAAATAAATTTTTTAAATTCTGTTGTATCAAGCAACTAGTACGACTAGTCGCTCCCGATCGCATTCGATGCGATCATCATGCTTCCATGATGCACTTGATGATTTTTCCCGTATCCTTCACCTAGATCCTCCTTCCGCAATCGGCCATCGCAAAATCTCCGTCGCCCGCGATTTTCTCTGCCGCACCGTGGATTTCACCCCTCCGATCCATCGAATCCTCGTCAAATATCGCCGCATCTCGTCAATCTCCCAATCACTCCCGTAAATCCAATCTTCGATCTTCCATCGATCCTCGATATCCCCCAAATCCCTCCAAATCACCGCCGACCTACTTCCAGCCTATGACAACCTCCGCTATAAAAGCTTCACCCACGCGACCATCAAGTCTCATCCGCCGTTCTCCAAAGTGGTCGTGACATCCAACCTCGCCGGTGTAATCCAGGGTTATCACCTCGTCACAGCCAAGCCTTCGAGCTGCTGCTCCGCTCCAGCATCTACACCGTCGAGCCTTCCACCCAGGTACCTCCCGCTCCTCTGCAGCTTCACCTTCTCTCCATCTTTCATCTCCGACCTCTCTCCCTATCTCTCTCGATCATTATCTTCTTCGTCGAACACCAACTCTGATTACAACAACGTCGTCTACTTCATTGCCTACGTCTGCAAGCTTCACCAAGGCTCCGCCACACAGCCCTCCGACTTCATCAACGCCCACGAACGCCTCTGCCTCTTCGGCATGGCAACGCTACTAACTTCTTCGCATCCAGAAGCTGAGGTCAAGCCTCCTCCGCCCCGCCATCATCGATAAGGCCTGTCCGGAGATACCCACCGGAGCACCTCCACCGAAGCCTGCCAGCCATGTGTCGGCCATCCCCCGCCGTCTGATCAAGAAGGGTCCCATATCTTGATCGTCCACGACTGCAGCAAATTCGAGCGTTAGATCCCAACTTCATCGGCGGTTCAGATTCATCCCTAGCCATCTTCCAAGCCAAGAGCATCAGGAGATTTCGAAGTGCTTAACGCGCCACGTAGAGACACGCACCCAGCCCTCCTCCAAGCCTATCTCACACGGGCGTGCCACGTGAGGCGCGGGAACTTTGCATCGCTCCCCCTGAAGAGCAAAAGATTTACACCAGAGTCAGGGTCACGTGCACTACACATGACCTCCTGGAGAATTTTTAAGGATGCCCTCCGGAGTTCCTTATTTGCGCCTCAGTCCCGCCGACCAAAGCACGTGCCCCTCTGGAGAATCTGCAAGAAGACACTCTGGAATCTTGGTAATAACAACTAGGTCCCCTCCTGCATATTTCATTTCTATCTATTGCATCTGTACCCTTGTCTTTCCCCTTTATTTTGGATCTCTACATGATATTATTTTATTTATCCAAAAATAGCATGATGTTTGCCATTTAATTCTCTACAGTTTGACATATTGTGGACATTTTTGTGAATAATGGTTAATTAATAATTAATTGTTTTGTGGAAATTTGCATATTTTGCCCACTTTGTACTCTTAAATTTATATTTGATTAACCGTTGCTCTAAATATTCTTGAAAAAATCACATATTGTAGAATTAATTGAGCTTAACATTATACCCAAAAAGATTTGCATTTGCATGCATAATTTACCTGTAAAAATCGTTTTTCATGTTTCAATGTTTGATTTTTAATAGGTATTGAAATGAGTATTTTCGAGGTTTAGGATTTTTCTGAGGTCAATCATTAGTGATAGATCATAGATATTTTTGTTCCTTGAAAATAATTAGGTTTAATATTTATTATAATTAAACATCGAAATTCAGTATGTTTTCATTTAAAAATTCATTAAAAAAATCATATTGAATCCAAAAATTCCAAAAAGATTATAGTGCATTCATTTCATCATATTTTGCATCTTGGCCAAGTTTCATATTTTTCGGACATCGTTTGAATGTAACTGATATTTTAGTCCCTAAAATAGGATAAAATTGCATATTGCATCCTTTATTGCATTTAAAAATTCCAAAAAAAGACCACCTCAAAAACCACGCACGAACTTTGATAGACATGATTCTAGGTTGTTCCTTTTTCTCCTTGTGTTCGATCTTGGGAGTTGCCCAAGTAAAATAAACATAAAACTGCATTGTTTAAAATTGACGAATACTTTATGTGGTTATTTTCTTGACCGATTCTGATTGTCGCCTACAACGAACTACAAAAATCATTATTATTTTTTAGCATGAACAGAACAATCAAATAAAAACACATCTTTAACAAGCGAATTTCGAACTCGTCAGTGATATAATTGGTTGTCTTTGTATTTGAGAATAAATCTACTATTATATCTCTTGCTAATTATTGAATATACCACCGTACTTATATTTTAGAATTATCTATGACATTGTTGAGGAATATTATTGTAAAATATTATTTCCCTCCACAACCTTTATCTTCATGAACTTTTGGTATTTGATCCTTAGATTTGTAGGTAGTTCTTGTATTTATAAAGTACACTCACTTCGAAGAAGTTAGAGGACAGTTCAAGTGTGTACACCCTTGATAGTTTCTGCAAGTGTTTTATCTATATTATCAACTTTGGTATCTAATTGAAAGTTGTGAAGTTAGAAGCTTTGTAAATGGTTGAGATATCACATAAATGTCTCAGACTTATAGTGAAGTAGTTGGTTACCTCGTCTAGCTGGCAATCCTGAGTGAGATGACTAAGATTGTGGTTTTCATCCGACTGGTTTTCATGTTAACATACTATGCAGTGTACTTATTTACTTGATTAGTTGTGTTGTGCTTGATATTATTTAATGAGATTTTAATCTACTGCTAATACACTATTTGCATCCCCTCTAGTGGTAACTTGATCCTCATGAACTTGCAAGTGGTATCATATTGGGTTCCGCGCTATGAAATCAACCCTTGGTAGCACATATGGCATCTTCAGCAAACACTAGAAATGAAAATCAATCTATTGTCAAGCCTCCTCATTTCGATGCAACCAACTACACCTGATGGAAGGTGAGAATGTATTTTTTTTTTTGAAGCCAAAGATATAGATGTTTAGAACATCATAGAGTCTAGGTACACTAGGCCCAAGCCTATAGAATGTGTACCCATGTCAGATGCAAACAAGAAGAGAGCAACCTACAACTCTAAGTCTATGAATGCAATATTCCTACAACTCTAAGGCTATGAATGCAATCTTCTATGTAATAAGTTCAACCATATTTCAGCATGCAAGACAACATATAAAATATGAAACAAGCTCAATGTTACATACAGGTGAACTAAAAAGTTGAAGGAGACACAAGTTGGTCTTCACCAACAAATGTATGAGTTGTTCAAGATGGAATCTGGAGAATCCATCAATGAGATGTACACCGGATTCTCGAGCACCATTATCAGTCTCTAAAATCTCAATATGGAAACTATCGCACAAGATCATGTCTAGAAGATCCTTACATCTCTCTCTTCACCATGGAGCACAATGACAACGATTATCAAGGAAGTGTGTGACGCAAACAACCTGCCCATTGATGAGCTGATAGGAAAAGTCCTCTTCTATGAAGTTATGAAAACATATACTGCAGAACTAGAAGCTTAAGTCAAAAAGAAAAAGATTATAGCTCTTCAAGCAACTGAACCATGACATCAAATGGAAGCTCTAAAGATGACTTAGCTATGCTTACTCAGAAGTTCAAATGATTTTCAAGAATGGTGATAATAGAAAGGGAAATGAATTATTGTTCTTCAAAACTGCAAAAAAAGGATATTTCAAGGAAGACTATTTGCTACTCAAAAAGAGCTACCATCACGAGTCGAAGCAACTTGGGAAAGAAGAAGAGGATCCCACAGACATCATCACAAACACCCAAAGAGGAAAGTATTGCAAGCAACTTGGGACTCCTTTGATTCCAATTTCTCTAGTTCTCCTAGAAGTGATTCAAACACCTCCAACAAAGAAGAAGATCTACTCGGACTAATGTCACTCAACAAATGTGAGTTAATTACTGATGAATTCACTTTAGAAGAATTACAAGACATTATTTCTACTTTACATGATTTAATTGTTAAACTTAAAAAGGAAAATAAGTTACTAACATCAAATGCACGCACCACAGTTCAAAAGCATGAGAGTGAAGTAGGTTTACTTAAGAAAAATATGCATGACCTAGCCAACATATTTCTTTATATAAATAACAACATGAAAAAGAAAATAAAGCTCACGAGATCTACATAGATAAACTAGAAAATATTGTTATAGAATTATAAAAAATATGCATACTCTATTTTATTATCTAGTCAAATTCAATAAGGGTAAAGACAACCTAGAAAATCTATTAGGGGCTATTTACTAAGGGTAAGGAAAACCTAGACAAGTTATTAAGGTATATTTACTATATTAAAAAAAGTTTACGATTGGTTACGAACCTATTGTAGTAATTAGTTCTACAATAGATAAAATCAATAAACATGCAAAAAATCTATTAGCTAATGGTTCAGTCAAATGTTTTGCAAAACTAAAGATATATTACAACTGGAGACATCATGTTATTTTACATGATATCAAATGCAGAAGATGTGACAAGTGGATCATGGACAACAAATTCTCCAAGCATATGACTAGAGACAAAGACCTCTCCCTCAATAGCAACCAAGGTTGGTGGAATGGTCATGTTTAGCAACAACCACAAAGGTATGATTATTGGTGAAGGTGCGATTGGAAACTCTCTAACTTCTTTCAATCATGTTAGCCTTGTTGAAGCTCACAATGTGTTGAGTTCTCTTGAATCTGTGATAAAGGTATTAAGTTGTTGTTTTTTAAAGACTACTTTGAAGTTGTTAAGGAAGACACACAAGAAGTTTTGTTCAGGGGAGATAGGCACAAAAGTATCTACATGCTTAAATTCGATGAGTGTTCATCGCTAGATTTCCTATTGACATCACAAGAAGAACCCTTATTATGGTATAGAATATTAGGTCACACTCACATGAAACTAATCAATAGGCTAAGAAAACTTGACATAGTTAACAACTTACGTAATCTATCCTAGAAAAAGATTGACATGTGCTTAGCATGCAAAATAAGGAAACTCCATATAATAACCCTAAAAAGGAAACAATTCATTAGCACCTTTAGACCTTAGAGCTTCTTCGCATATACTTGTATAAATCTATAAAATCCGAAAGTTTAAGTGATTGTCACATGTTTTTTCATAGATGACTGCTCTTGTTTTACTTGGATTTTGTTCATTTCAAGACTTAACTTTGCATAATTTGAAAATCTAGATAAGCTGATTCAAAATGAATAGGGAAGCACTATCACTAAGTTAAGAAGTGAGCAAGGTGGGGAGTTCAAGAATGAGAATTTTTATGAGTACTTTGTACATGTTGTCATCAAACATGAATTTCCAACATCCATATCAAGAAATCAGAATGGCATAGTAGAGCAAAAGAATCACACTCTTCAAGAATGTGCTCATACAATGGTATACGAATCTGACTAGCTTAGATATTTTTAGACATAAGCCATAAATACAACATGATATATATTAAATAGGAATTCAATCCTACTTGAACTAAAAAAGATTCCTTTTGAGCTTTACCAAGAATTGAATCAGACCCAAATTAAAAAGATTTCGAGCTTTACTATAGATGCACACCAATGATAGGTTGTTTTCTTATTGTTAGAAGCAGTTGCCTTATTCTTAACACCATGGAAAACCTTGACAAATTTAACCCTAAAAGTGAAGAAGGTATCTTCTTAGGATATTCTTCATGTAATAAAGGTTACAAGCTTCTTAGGATATCCTTAAGAAAAAAATGATTGTCATGGACGAAGTTAATGTTTCTTTTGATGAGAACTTGAGGAAGAATCTTTAACTACAAGAAGTAGAAAGTGAAGAACACTAAAGTTGATTGTTGAAGTATACTTGAGAATGGTTATTCTCACGGTTTACCAAAGGACTTCAGCTTTATTAGAAATCATCCCAAGGAGTTAGTGATTTAGGATATCTCGAAAGGAATCTAAACCAAATTGCATTTAAATTTATTTATTTTTCTACTTTTATATCCCTAGTTGAGCATAAGTTTATCGACAAGGCTTGGAACATTAATTCTTGGATAATCAATCCACAATCCTCTCAATTCAGCGAACTCGAGATCAGGGACGGTGAGATAAAAGCAGAAGAACAACTACGTTGGAACTGTACTACTTCCTATAGAAAGAAGATGTTTAAAGCCTCACATTTCTTAAGGGGCCCTCACTTCAACTATATATCGATGGATGCTAGCAAACCAGTGAATTGGTCTTTGTTGGCGATTGATCTTGGTTATCCTAAGGTGGGGATTCCGTCTATCCTTGATTGACGTCCACGGGCGGGACTAATTAACATATTCTATGTGCATTATTGTTGATAGTGACAAAGCACAACTTACCGGCACCAATACCCCACCGGTTTGACTCTAAACTACGAGGATCCAATGTCCTCTATGGAGAAAAGGTCGTAGGACTATTCTAATCATTACAATCATTCTTTTTCAGGGAACAAGGGGGATCCTGAACTTGTCCAATTCGAAAGAAACCAAGTGTGGGAGTAATGAATTCATGATTCATCGTTCTTATCCTTTCATTGTGTCTAATCCCTTAGTAAATATCAACTAATTCTCATTCATTAATATACTAACTCCTTTTGTTAATATTGTATATTTAATACTTATTTAATATAAAATAAAAGAATAAATCAGAAATAGGAAATGAAAATAAAGAAGTATGTAAATATGTATATATTCATCCTAACCCCTAGACATGGACAATATTTACACGATTGACAAGACAAATAAGCAGGGAGAGATAATGATCTTAACTTATAAAGATATCAGAAAATATATATCACATGTTGTACATATAACACATCATTCATCTTGTAAATATATTTAGCTGTTTTATTAATCATTCAGGTTACATCAAATCAGAATATTTTCTTCTCGAAAGTTATTCATAATAATATATATTAATCTATATAAATATAGTAAAATTGCTTAATATATAGATAACATGAACTGAAAAAGCCACAAAGTTAACATTAAAAGCTAAATATCTACTATGTATGAACTAAAAATGTACCAAACTCACTTTCATTATATTTAGAATTAAATTGTCTTTAAAATGAAGAAGTTTCATTAAAATCAAAGTTAAGATGTGAAAGCCAACTTTTTGGAGTACTATGATAACTACAAATGTACATTGTCTCTCCATTATTTTTTCTTTGTATTTTCTCACTATTTATATTTTCATTACTTTCCTTATATTTTATAATAATTATATAAAATCTAAATAAAAATTACAAATGCTTAAAATAACTAAAAATAAACAAATATACTTACAAATATACTTATTACCGGTGAAGTATACCCATATTGTAAATAAACCGAATTATTTAACTAATTAAATAATATTAATAAAATAGAAAATATATTTATTACTCCCACATGCAGGTGTAGATTGAATCTGGAGCACCGAAGATAAGTTCATCCAGTCCCCTTTGGATCTAATTCCAGGTCGAGGAATCCAAACCTCGACCCATTACTCCCACATGCAGGTGTAGATTGAATCTGGAGGACCGAACTGAAGTTTCCAAAGAGATCTGCCGGATATCGAATGCAACATCGAGATCTGAGATAGGACAACTACATCTGGAGCCAATCCCCATTCTTTCAGAACCAGGAGCATCAGGACGAATTAAGCATAGTCGTCAACATACGAGGAAATGGAGCGAGGATATCTCATCCAGATCGGGACGATCGGGTTGCCGCCTTCACCAGGAGATCAAGATCACCGACAATTGAGATCGTTCTGCATCTGGAGATCCAACTTCAACATCTGAGAAACGAACAGCGGCGCGAAAAATCAGGTCGCAACAGTGTTTGGAGTCCTGAATCCTTCTGCTCCGATCGCCATCAACCTTAGTATCAGATCGGAGTTGGGGCTGGAAGAAGAACATCTTTGGTGATTTAGCGAAGAACATTCGTCTCCCCAGATCGAGCACTAACCACACGATCAGATAGATCGAAATAATACGGACCACACGCCGCTCAACGCGCCTCACGTGTGGACGAAGATATTTTGTGACATTTGCAGAAATCACTTGAAAATAACTTGATATTGCATAAAGGTTCTTGCTCGGTCCAGGTGCAGATCTTGTCACATGTATCAACACGTGAGCTGAGACTTTTACAGGTCACAATAATGGAATTATGTGAACCACAAACCGATCCTCAACAGGTAGAATCACGTGGAAGTTCACGTGAAGTTCCGGTTCGTTTGCGTGCATACCCCTCGCTCTTTCCTTTATTAATTACGTGCCTCTTTATTTTCTGCATTTCTACATAAATACCCCTATATAGAGTACATATTAATTCCTATTAAATAAATTCTTAATATATGAATCAAATAAAAATATGTGTACTTATTATATAAAATACTATATACGATATTATTGTTGTTTTGAAAATATAATCACATTATTTTTTGTAAAAAAATGAATCCAAAAATACATACAAACTCGTAAACACACACACACACACACGCACGCACGCACGCACGCACACACACACACACAAATAAGTCTAAAACATACTTAAAAATTAAACTTAGTACATTTTATTGTATTCTAAATCAAAAACCAAAAATCAACCAAATATCACATACAAAACCCTTGAAAACCCAAATTTTCATAAAAGTTTATTAAATCATAACTATTCATAAAAATCATAAAATAAGTATAATAATCTATTATAAGGTATTTCAATTTCCTATACATTAAAATAAAATCAAAATATTTTATTTTTATTTAGCCTCTTAAAAATCTTAAAAGTTGTTTTGTTTTACTTTAAAAAATTATTTTAAGTTAAAAAAATTATAAAATTCAAACAAAATTAAAAATTTACCTAAAGATATTAAAAATAAAAAAATTAAAACAAAAAATATTTTCATAAATTTTGTACATTTTATATCATAATAAAACTACAAAAATATTTACTTCATCCTTATATTACATATACACATTATAATTCACTTCACATCTTGAAAATAAATAAAAAATAATAAACAAAAGTAAATAAAAATATAAAATTAGAAACTTTAAAAATCAAAATACAAAATTATATAAAACCCATACCTATACATACCTAATCATATAGGTATATAAAATATAACATAAAAACAACAAAACACATAAAACAAACTAAAAATCTCAAAACACAGAAAATTGTCTCACATTATCAAACCCTAGATACCTTAGATCACTCTACTGCATTTCTCTAGTTTCCATAGTTTTCCTCCTTAAGTTCAACACTCATGTACCTGTCGTATGAAATTAGTTTAGGAGTATAAATAAAATACAAATTTCTGGTTGATATCGCCTTGATTTTTCAATGATACTTCTCTACTCTTAGAGAAGTGGTTTAGGCATGTTTGTTGGATGCCTATTCCCCGTCCTTTTCATATGGCTCATGGAAACAGAGTTCTTACCCTTCTAAGCAGTCATACGCTCAGCCACAACAACAGTATACTTCACAGGAACCACAACAACAACCTCGCTACCTTAGAGGCAACTCATCCGAGTATCATGATCTATCTTATGAGAACCTAGCATTATAGGATCTTGATCATCTGATAACTTACTAGCAGGTCAGGTTTAGGCAAGAGATGCATGAGTTCCAACACCATGTTATAGAGATCATTAAGAGCAAGTCTACCATTCCTGCTTAGATAGAATCCAACTTGAATTACCTGAAGAGGAAGTCAGAGTAGGTACACATGACTAAACCTACCCTCTAGCTACATATATTCACATATTCAGACTCTTGTTATGATGATGTTGATTTTGTCTCTCTTAGGAGCTGGAGTACCAGCAGGTGGCGACTCAACTAGGCATGAGGTAGATGCACATGTTGATGATATTAGCATGCCAGTTGATCCTGATGATGATGATGATGATGATGATGATGGTGTGTAGTTTCCTTGCCAAGACTTTTGCTTCTTCTAGTTCTCAACATTCTTCTGATGATGAGGGAGATGAAAACCTCTAAAAAAATATACAAAAGAGAACATCCAAAAATAAGAACAAAGACAAGATTTTTGCTTCTTCTAGTTCTCAACCTTCTTCTAATGATGCAAGCGATGAAAACCTCCAAAAAATATACAAAAGGGAAAATCCAAAAAAAGAATAAAGACAAGATTTTGCTTCTTCTAGTTCTCAACCTTTTTCTGATGATGACTTGCATGTAGGTAGCCCCAGTTTTACAAAAAATTTCCTTTGTCTTATATTCCTATTGTTGTACATATGCTTGAGGACAATGTACATGTACCCTTGATTCATGCACTCCACTTAAGAAAAGAAGAGAGAAAAATAAAAACCCTTAAAAGAAACAAATGATGGAGTTGGCAAAAGAGATGGTTGATAGATTCGAGATAAAGTTCACTCTTTCCGAAGCCTTGGTCTGCATGCCTTTTCTTCAGAAGGGGCTTAAGGAGAAAACCTCCATTCCTAAGAAGAAGAGGTAATGCAACCATTATTCTGAGATACATGTATCAGCCATGACTGCATGTCATGCCATCCAAAACCTACTCCCAACCAAGAGACTAGATAAGGGAGCTTCATACATCAGATGTGAGACTTTAAAGCTTACTTTTTATCGTAGTCTATTAGATAGTGACTATTTGATCAACCTCCTTCCTTCTTCCGTACTCGAGAAGTTTGAGTTTGGACCTCTTCGACCAACCAGGACGGTCTTGCAATTTGTTGAGAAATAGCTCAAGAGGTTGAAAGGAGTGATTAAGAACGTTATCATCATTATTCAGGGTTTGCAATTCCCCATGGACCCCTTCGTGTTAGACATTGAAGTCTCTGATTGTGTGATCGATACCCCGAAAATTTTAGGAAAACATTTTCTAGCAACAACAAAGGCCATAAATGATTTTTGTATCGGGAAGGTGTACTTTCACATCTAGGGCGAGCATGTACATATAGAGACGATAAAAAACCTCTAAGCTAGACCTATTTCAAAGCGAGCAACAAATGACGAGCTCAATATTCATTAAGATTTTGAATTTGTTTCTATAGATGATGAGGCGGTTTGGGCTGGTCCAAGTAACATCACCCCTCCATGGGGTTTGAAGTTTAGCCACTTTATGAAGAGAGATTGGATAGCACAATGTTCAAGCAAAGTTTTGTGGATCTTGGTAATTTTGGTACTTTTATAGTTCATGATGATGTTTTTAATCCCTCGGAGTCAGATGTGGATATAGATTGACAGTGCTTTGGTGATTTTCTTCCATATCTGCTAGCCAAAGAGACTACAACCAACTTGGATATCAAATTAGTGTACTCATCTCAATTATGAAATGAGAAATCTCTAGATTAGTCAATTTTAAATTAGGGTGAGCTTTCACACTTTGACTAGGTAGCCTACATCCAGGCGCTCACCAAACTAGCCCTCTGTGTTCCTACTCCCCTGAAGCTAAAGTTGTTACCTCAGAACATGAAGTATTGAATCCTTACTGGAGAGCTCAAGATATTTTCGGTCATTATCGTGTTTGATTTGATCGAAGAACAAGAGTCTTATTTGACGGAGATTCTTGAGAGGAATCGCAAGGCAATCAGATGGTCAGTAGTAGATTTCCATGGGATTAGTTTGGCCTTGTGATTTCAACACATTTTTCTAGAGGATGATGCCAAAATATCTTGTGACTTTCATTATAGGTTAAACCTAAACTTTCAAGAGGTGGTTATAAAGGAAATATCCAAGCAATAGAGCACCTATTTTATATATCATCTCCAAATTGAAATGGATTTGTTAGTTGCACGTGATACCCAAGAAGATAGGTATCATTATAGTGATTGATGAGGACAGAGAGGACATTGCTACCCAATACTGACATCTTAACAAGTCTGCGTGTACTAGAAATGATCGAATCAAACAACTAAAAAGGATCACTTACCTCTTCCTTCATTAATCAAATCATTGAGCGATTAGTTGAGAATAATCATTATTACTTTCTTGATAGGTACTCATGATACAACCAAGTGACCAGTGCTCTAGAAGACCAAGGCAAGACCATATTCGCATGTCTGTTTAGAATGTATGCTTATAGACAGATGCTCTCTAGATTGTGTAATGTTTCGGTTACATTCCCAAGGTGTACGCTTTCCATCTTCGCGGACATAGTGGGTGACTTTTTAGATGTACTCATGGACAACTTTTTGATCTATGACGATAATTTCAATTCATACCTTTCTAATCCAGATCACATTCTATAGAGATGTGCTAAGGTTAAGCTCATTTTTTCTTAGGAGAAGATTCATTTCATGATGACTTAGGGATGGTCCTTGTTCATATCATCTCCAAAGGAATATTTACAACTTAATCTATTTTTTTAGATTTTTAATAATGAAGAAAATAAAAGGATAAAAATGAAGGGCAAAACGATCAATGTGTACAATATACAAAAGGGTCCCAAAACCTAAGTTTTGCATATGAGCTCCGATTTTAATGAAATTGGTCTTATTTCGAAGGTCTCTGAATGTATATTACTTTAAAAGTAATTAGACATAAATCGGACACTATATGAGAGAGATATGCGCATTTTAAGGCTCCTAATTTCGAACTTGGATTGAGGGTTTATTAGTCAATTTTGCAAGTTAGTATTTTTTGATATTTTTCTTTAATTAGTGTTAGTAATATATACACTATGGAGTTGTTTTTATTGGATTTGCAGTAAGTATAAAATATACACAAATAAGTGAAATATGGTGAATATACAGGTGAATATTTACAAGTGTAATGGGCTTCTTATTCAATGCAAATATGAATGCTAAAATGCTGATATTATTGATGCATGCATGAATGCTAAGTATGCAATATAAGTGGAAATATGCATCTAATTACTCGGTAACAAAGCTCTATTTTCAACTTTTAGAGTGATGAATCGCAGATTCATCAGCTTGTCAAACCACTTCTTGACCTTCTCCTTGTTATTCAGGATGTTGTCATATGCAAAATATCTAAATTCCAACAATATGTTCAGATCCTTTTTTAGGTTCTTCCCGACTTTCTCATAGTCCAAATTACAGATGTTGATGGCCTATAAATATTTGTGAATCAATTCAGTAGGCAGATGACATGGATTGCCATAGACAAGGCGGTAGGGGGACATTCCTAAAGGAGACTTTTACATGGTTCTGTATGCCCAAAAAACTGAATCGAGTAGCTGAGACCAATTCTTGTGATCCGGACACACAAGCTTTTGTAGAATTGTTTGTATCTCCTTATTCGAACATTCAACCAAGCCATTGGACTACGCGTGCTATGTTGAAGCGATACAATGATCTATGCAGAATTCTCGCGTTAACTTCTTCATCACTTTGTTTATGAAATGGTTGTCCCCATCTGATATTAGAATTTTCAGAATCCCGAACTGTACAATGATATGATCTCTTAAGAATTGACAAACAGTCCGATTGTGGGCAGTTCGGATGGAAAAAGCCTCCACCCAGCAACTCACATAGTCGACAACAAGCAGAATATATTTGTAGCCCTGACTATTTAGAAATAGGCCCATAAATTGATGTCGAATGCGTCGAAGACGTAAGATATTTGAACGAACTTCATAGGCATCGTGTCTCTCATTCCTATGGTACTGCCCATATTCTGGCAGTCAGTGCAACACTTGACGTATTCTTCTGCATCCTTGAATAATGTTGGCCACCAAAGGTCACTATGAAGAACCTTTGTTGCCATTCGTTTGCCTGAATGGTGTCCTCCAGATTCTTGATCATGACAATGTGCAATGACACTCGAAACTTCCTCTTGATGAATACACGTCCTCCATGGAATAGATATGGATCCTTCCACTAGTAATAATGGATTTCAGACAAAAAATTATCAATTTTAAGCTTCGGCCAATCTTGTGGAGTTCTCTTGGTCACAAGATAGTTCACAATATCAACATAACATGGAAGCGAGGTAACTGATAAAATTACCTCATTTGGAAAGTTCTCAGTAATATGTTGCAAGTTTGGCTCAAGAGATTCAGGCTCAGGAAGTCTAGATAGGTGGTTGGCCACCACTTTCTTAACTCCAGGTTTATCTTGAATTTCAAGGTCAAACTCCTGGAGGAGAAGGATCCACCGGATAAGACGTGGTTTGGCATCCTTCTTCTACAATAAGTATCAGATGGTTGAATGATCTGAAGGATAAGATGAATCCTCAAGCGCATCACGGAAGCGTGTTGATCGCATCTCATGCGATCAGGGCGACTAGTCGTACTAGTTGCTAGGTGCAGCAGAGTTTAAAAAATTTTAAATCAAGAGATGAAACCACGTGATCACAAGAACATTTCTTGGATTGTTTCGTCAAACTACAAAGTATTAGAAATACCTCTTGAAGCGTGGTTGTGATCACGAGATCTCTAAAGCAAGAGATCCTCCTGACTCAAGTCCGATCTATGAAGATGGCACTTGCAGGAGCGATGATGAGATGCGTTCCTCTCGCAATCCTCGATGAAGATCTAAGCTTTGAATCTCCTGATTTCGTCTAATGAAATCTGATGATGGAGATCCACGAGCAATTGAAGCGACAGCGCAACGGCGTAGATACGATTGTTATTCCCTCAAAAACACAAGGTGGACGACCACCTTAGAGAGAGAGATGGTGAGAATGAGAGAGAGAGAGAGAGTAGGCGTGTAGAATGAATATATCACAAATGGCTAGGGTTGCCCTCTTTAGATACCAGTTTGGGAGTCCATGGATTACAATCCATGGCATACACAAAATCAATGGTTAGATTGATATATGTATTAAATCAATGGCCATGATCATTGTTGTTCAAAAACAACAACATATTAATTTATATTAAATTAAATATATGTTGTATTATCATCAAGATAATTTAATTCAAAAAAAAATCAATAATCACAAGATAATGATATGATAATTAAAAAGATAATTATCCACTCAAATCACATGGGGCGTCACCCATAACCAAGTCATGGGTGACGCCACATCATGCTATTTGGTGGATTATCCTCTTTTATAATTTATATCATTATCTCTCATATATATTGCAACATTATCCACTAAATTAATTCCAAATTAATTAGTGTATATTTATTGCAAGATTATCCATTAAATTAATTCCCAATTAACTAGTGAATATTTCAATCATGCCATTAAAAATATGTGAATCATATTCACAGCCTAAACTAAATTGTAAATTACATTTCCAGTTAATTGCTTAATGTGAATCCAATTCACATTAACAATTAACAAATGCTATTTACAAAGGTTCTCTCTCTCTAATATATTATAAATCATATTTATAATATATACTCAGATATTATGGATAGCACTATCCGTAATTTGCATTTCCTTAACAATTAAATCCCATTTAATTATCTTGGATAATCATTCTCATACTATGAATCCCATTCATATTATTCTTGATAATTAAATCTCATTTAATTATCAACATCTTGTTGCTTGGATACATAATTCATCAGATGAATTATTCTTGAACCCCTTCAAGAATAATGTGTTTTCTCCGCAGATACTTGGAGATAAGGACAGGGCGATTGTATTGTTCCATGTATAGTGACTTGGATGTTGAGATCTCATCTCAAATCCAGATCTTATGTACCTCCTGCAGATGCTCGATTAAATCAAGACCGCATATCTAATCTTCTCATTGCATCTGAATCCTATTCAGACCAATGTCTAACACTTGGACCAAGATCAGATTGATTCTCTACTAAGAGGAGTCATTAAAATCCAGACCTGTTTCATCACTCCCTCGAAATGGAAGTGTCATGATTATACAATCGTTTATGATCACATCATACTTTGCTATTCCCAATACATGTACATCCTGCATACTGGAAGACCTATGATCAACCTGAAGATGTAGATCAATTTTACACTGTCTTCTTCAAGGGTTGATCACCAAGTTTCTCAATCTTGGTCATTGGGAATCAGTATCGATCATATGCTTTCCCAAAGCATATATCATACCTTCAAATTCTTGACATGCTTCCAAAGCACGACGACCATGCATGGAATTTGATCGGTCCCAATACCTCATGAGTGAGCTCATGTCTTCCGATTCATAAGTGAACATGTATGATCCTTTTGAGAGATCGTATTACTCATATGCACTTACATGCACACCAGCACGCCAACCTTGGTTAGGTCATCAACCTATTGGTCTGCCAAATGTACACACTCAGACATATAGTAACACATCTGTCTCTGATCAGAGGATGTGTGCCTATGTTGTGACAGCATTCAACACAGGACTTAGGTTATCTCGATCTCGTTAAGTCAACCCCTTGACCTAACTAATCTGACACCTCTGAATCACTATTCCCATGCAGAGGACCTGCGTCAAGAGGTCGGTCAGATATCAGCCTATGTGAGAAAGGATTGTCATCTCCTACTCAGGCTGGATATCATCTCTTAATAATCATTTGACGGTGCTTGATGAGTCCTCTATCTAACTCTTTAGATATTCATCCAAACACCAGCCTCTATGATCCATTTAATGAATCAACAGCTATATGATCATCAAGATGGTCATGGTACATAACCCTAATTGTACAGAGGGACCTTATAGTGCATTCATTCATTTCATTTCAGAAAGGGAGTGAAACATCAATAACTTTTATTGATAAAACATGTATATTACAATAACATTTATAGTAAGAATGGTTCGTCCGGGGCTCACATGTCCAACAATTTCCCACTAGCCCTTAGAACCATTCAGGTACAATCCGTAAACCCATACTCATTACATGCTGGTCGAAAACCTTCTGTGTCAGAGGTTTGGTAAGAGGATCGGCAACGTTGTCGGCAGAGGCCACCTTGGTGATGATGATATCTCCACACTTTTGGATCTCCCGAATGATGTGGTATTTCCTTTCCACGTGCTTGCTCTTTTTATGCCATATGGGTTCCTTTTCCTGGGAAATGGCTCCCGTGTTATCGTAGAGTAACAGGACGGGAGTATCAAAGAAAACTATGCCAAGCTCCAAGATGAACTTGTGCAACCACACCGCCTCCTTTGCAGCATCCGCTGCGGCAATGTATTCGACTTCTGTTGTTAAATCCGTCGTAATGTCATGCTTCTCCAGCTTACAACACCACCATTCAACAGGAATACAAACCCTGATGTCAACTTTCAATCATCAATATCCGACTAGAAGTCTGAATCTGTATATCCCAAGACTTGGAGATCACCATCTCCATAGACAAGATGTAATCTTGCGTCCGTATTAGATATTTGAATACGTTCTTTACTGCATTCCAGTGTTGCTCTCCATAGCAGGATTGGTAATGACTTACCACTCCTACTGCATGGCAGATGTCTGGCCTAGTACACATCATGGCATATATTAAGCTTCCTACAGCTGATGCATAGGGGCATCCAGCCATGACCTTCTTTTCCTCAACACTTTGAGGAGCCATCCCTTTAGACAGGTGGATACCATGTCTTAAGGGAAGGAATCCTTTCTTGGAACTATCCATACGGAATCGTTCAAGAATCTTCTTAATGTATCCATATTGTGATAATGTCAATATCCTCTTTTCTCGGTTTCTGAACAACTTCAGGCCTAAGATGTAAGAGGCTTCTCCAAGATCTTTCATCTCGAAGGTATGGGATAGCCAAATCTTCACACTGGTCATCATTCTTGTATCATTCCCAATGATAAGGATATCATCTACATAAAGTACGATGAACACAATGGCGCTCCCACTAAGCTTCTTGTACACACAAGGTTCATCAGGATTCTGCACAAAATCATAACTCTTTATGGTTTTGTCAAATCTGATGTTCCAACTACGATAAACTTGTTTGAGCCCATAGATGGATTTCTTTAGCTTGCATACTTTTCCATCCTCAACTATGAAGCCATGGGGCTGCTCCATATAGATATCCTACTCGAGGTATCCATTGAGGAAAGTTGTCTTCACGTCCATCTGCCAGATGTCATAGTCAAGAGATGCAACTATAGCTAGTAGTGTCCTGATGGACTTAAGTATAGCCACGGGATAGAACGTCTCATCGTAGTTGATGCCTTCTCTCTGTGTGTAGCCCTTGGCTACTAGCCATGCCTTGAAAGTCTCTACTTTCCCATCAGGTCCCCTTTTTCTCTTGAAGATCCATTTACACCCAATGGGTTTTACCCCTTTAGGAGGATCCTCTAGGGTCCATACACCATTCTTATGCATGGAGTCAATTTCTGACTTCATTTCTAGCATCCATCTATCCATGTCATGATCCGCGAGTGCTTCATCGAATGAAGAAGGATCATTGTTAGTCTCACCTGACACATGAAATCCATACCTTTCAAGTGTTGCAACCACCCTCGAACTTCATTTCTGTCTTGACCTTTAAAGAAATCATCCTCCAGAAATTTCACATCTCTAGAGACAAAAACCTTTTGGGTCTCAGGGTCATAAAGCTGGTATCCAATACCATCTTTAACATACCCAATGAAGTAGCACTCACAAGTACGATATTCTAGCTTACTTGCGCCCACATTCTTCGCATGGACCAAGCAACCCCAAACCCTCTAGTGTTTAACACTTGGCTTGGTACCATACCAGAGCTCGTGAGGAGTCTTGGGGTACAAACTTGCTAGGAATCTTGTTCATGATATATATTGCAGTCTCTACTGCATATCCCCAGAAACTAAGAGGTAAACGTGCTTTGCTCATCATTGAACGAGCCATGTCCATGATGGTCCTATTGCGTCTTTCAGCAACGCCATTAAGTTGGGGGTTCCAGGGGGAGTGAGATTGGAGATAATTTAATTCTCTTTAAGATATTCCTTGAATTCATCTGAGAGGTACTCGCCACCTCGGTCAGATCAAATCCGCTTAATATTCCTATGGGTTTGGTTCTCAACCAAAGCCTTAAACTCTTTGAACTTTTCAAAAGTTTCAGACTTATGACGTAGTAGGAAGATAAACCTGTATCGCGAATGGTCATCGATAAATGTCAAATAATATCGATATCCATTTCGAGTGGCGGTACTGAAGGGACCACATACATCAATATGTATTAGGTCAAGAATACCTTCGCATCTCGTAACCTTGTTACGGATAGGCATCCTGGTCATTTACCTCAAATGCAATGTTCACAGGTAGGTAAAGATTGAACCTGTAGAAAATCTAAAGGTCCATCTTTTATAAATCTATTGATAATATTAATAGATAAATGACCAAGCCTTTGATGCCAAATCATATTCGAATGATTTCCATTCTCCCTGGATCTTTTAGGGTTTTTATTATCAGTGGTAGTGACATTCATGATACATTCATCAATGCACAATTCATAGAGTCCACCAGAAGTCAAAACACCATCCGCAATAAATTTATCATATCTATTAATGACTAACTTATTACAGAAAAGGAAGGAATATCCATGTCTAACAAGCTTAGATACAGATATCAAGTTCCTCCTAACTTCAGGTATATAAAGACACTCTTTAAGTACTAGGACTCGACCACTAGATAATGACAGTCGGCAGGTCCCGATGGCGACTGCTGCAACACTTGCATCAGATCCCATATGGATGATTGTATCCCCTTGCTCCAGATTCCTAGTTTCCTGAAATAAATGCAACGAATTGCATACATGAACAGAAGCACCAGAATCTACAATCCAACTTCCTTTTCGTCCAACGAGAAAACTAGTTTCAATGACGAAAGTGGATTTCATACCTGCTAGGGCTTTACCTTTGTCAACCGACTTCAGATATTTTAGGCAGTTACGCCGCCAGTGCCCCAGCTTCTTGCAGTGGTGACAGACATCGGTCTTCTTCGATGTCATTAACGTGGAAGCACTAGAAGATGAACCAACTCCTTGATTCATCTTCTTTCTCTTCTGGGCCGGGCCCTTCTGAGAACCTTGCTTCCGACCGTGCTTTCCTCTTACTTGTGCAACCATTACACTAGCAGAGGGGCCATCCTTCCTCATTACATCTTTAGGAGACTTTAATGCACCTAACAGCCCAACGTTAGTGAAACCACCTTTGCTCATGTGATAGGACATGACAAAGTTGTTGAAAGACTTAGGGAGCAACAAGAGAATGAAATTAGCCTGCATATCGAAATCCATGTAGGCTCCCAGGGTTTCCAATTCAGAGAGGTATACCCAAACACTTTGAGTACGTGTTCTCTGACAGAGGTCCCTTCCTGCATCTTGCAACGAATAAGCTCTTTCATCACATTATAATGTTGTGTGCGATTTATGTCACCGAACATTTCCTTCAGATTCAACATGATTTCTTCGCAATGGTTCATTTTCACATGCTGCTTCTAAAGCACATTGGACAATGACCTAAGGATATAACATCTTGCCAAGTTCTGATATTCTTCACTAAAAGATTTATCTTCCACAGTCTTAGTGTTTGCTATCTTGTCCTTGGATAACACATACGAGATGTGCACCGCAGATAGGACAAGATCCAAATTTCGGATCCAATCCGAATAATTTGGTCCGGTCAACTGATTGACCTTCAGGAGCCTGCTCAGTGGGTTCATGGACTTCATTTTCTGAAAATTAAGAATGTACTATATTAGAACATATAAATAATTATAATATTCATTTTTAAAATATTTGATTAAGGCATTTTAAATCAATTTATCTTGCTATGTCAACTTTGAAAGATTATTCCCTTATTGACTTTCAAAGTAAGAGATATACTTACCGCTATATCTCAAGCAAGATCTGGGATCTCTTCTCTATCCTTATCACATCCCAATAATATGAGAACTTGTGACTCGAATAAAGAGAAGCGGGAACACATTCTACCTTGCAAGTCCAACTTGCATTTCCCAATTCGATCTTTAACACCCGGGCCCACCACCCTAAGATGATGTTGACCCATTGTTAATTGAACCAACCGTCAACAAGCTTATTACTCTCTATACGCAATCCAATATCTCCCCAATAATATGACTCGACATTGGGGTCACTACGTATACGACCTTACTATTTCGAGAAGCAAAGAACCCGATCCAAATAAATCATATATAGGATCTGTCACTTCGGATAGGTGTCTCCTATATACAAATTGCCTTGATGAGAGACCATGGATGTCACTTATTTGAACCTCCACCTCATTTTCAAATTGTAATAATTAATTATCGTGAATCATATTCGCATAATTAATTCTTCCAAGGGAAATACACATCTATTCGTAATAGAGTGTTTAATGGTTATAATTAATTTAATTGTATTAAATTAATCATCAATCCAATTATAAATCAACAAACTTGATTATTACTTGAATAGTAGGTATAATCTCAAAGTACGTATTATTCGAATTTTAATAATTAGAAAAATATATTTTGACTTCTCCGGTATTATCGAGTCCCTACCCGATGTCATGGCCAGTACCGACAGGAGTGGAACGGACCACATCCGGTGCAACCCTCTACCCCAACGCTCCCCGACTAGTCACCATATCCACCTCAGGAAGGATAATGCCAGATAGATCATTATGTACTTTGAGATGTTCATCGGTTTTTCAACCAAGATTATACCATATAATATTCATCAAAACCATTTTGATAATATTATAAGGAGATTTGCTAAACAAAGCCCCAATCCTATTTAAGAAAGAGTGTTTTACATGTAAAAGTTGTCCTACAACTATTGTATGATAAACTAGGGTTTTGCATGAAAACAATGTTTGTTGATGATTTCATATCAACCAATTAATCATCAAGATCACCTATCTTATCATCTTGGTTAGTGAAATGTCATTCAATAAAATAATTATCTCTTTAGATATTTCAAAAATATTTATCAACAATCATTTCAGAAAATTAACAATTAATTTTCATCAATTTATTTGAATGACTATCACATGGTTCATGATCAAAATGTCAATTTTCAGCAGTGACCCCTACTCACTAAAATCAACATATTTCTATCAATTTAAATCCAAATTACGCAAAATCAGTTCCCTAAGATTGCTAATTTGATTTATGACAGAATCCAAGTGATATTTAACACATTTCTAGGTGTATCAAAACAGTAATTAACTCATTAATCATGTTTAGATTCGCAGTTCCCGCAACAGTGAATACATGTTTATTCAATGGGCCATATATTGAGCAAATGGAATCCAAATTTCATAAACTAAGATCCTATGGTTTTCTTATTTAATGGGAAACAAAATCCAATTTAATATTTCGTGTTTAAATAATTTAAACAGTGCCGAAAAATTTAATTAAGCATAGGTGCGAAAATTGAAATGCTATAAAATTTTCGCAACCCTTTCAAACACAAGTCATCATAGGTTTACGGATCGTATACAAAACCTTTTCCAACCTGGCTCTGATACCACTTGAAGGATACGAGGAATCCTCAAGCGCATCACGAAAGCGTGTTGATTGCATCTCATGCGATCGGGGCGACTAGTCGCACTAGTCGCTAGGTGCAGCGGAGTTTAAAAAAATTTAAATCAAGAGATGAAACCACATGATCACAAGAACATTTCTTGGATTGTTTCATCAAACCACAAAGTATTAGAAATATCTCTTAAAGCGTGGTTGCGATCACGAGATCTCTAAAGCAAGAGATCCTCCTGACTCAAGTCCGATCTACGAAGATGGCACTTGCGGGCACGATGATGAGACACGTTCCTCCCGCAATCCTCGATGAAGATCCAAGCTTTTAATCTCCTGATTTCGTCCAACGAAATCCGATGATGGAGATCCACGAGCAATCGAAGCGACATCGCAACGGCGTAGAGACGATTGTTATTCCCTCAAAAACACAAGGTGCACGACCACCTTAGAGAGAGAGAGAGATGGCAAGAATGAGAGAGAGAGAGAGAGAGAGAGTAGGAGTGTAGAAAGAATATATCACAAAGGACTAAGGTTGCCCTTTTTATATACTAGTTTGGGAGTCCATGGATTACAATCTATGGCATACACAAAATCAATGGTTAGATTGATATGTGTCTTAAATCAATGGCCAACAACAAAATATTAATTTATATTAAATTAAATATATGTTGTATTATCATCAACATAATTTAATTAAATAAATAAATCAATAATCACATGATAATGATACGATAATTAAAAAGATAATTATCCACTCAAATCACATGGGGCGTCACCCCTGACCAAGTCATGGGTGACGCCACCTCATGTTATTTGGTGTATTACCCTCTTTTATAATTTATATCATTATCTCTCATATGTCTTGCAACATTATCCATTAAATTAATTCCAAATTAATTAGTGTATATTTATTGCATGATTATCCACTAAATTAATTCACAATTAACTAGTGAATATTTCAATCATGCCATTGAAAATATGTGAATCATATTCACAACCCAAACTAAATTGTAAATTATATTTCCAATTAATTGCTTAATGCAAATCCAATTCACATTAACAATTACCAAATTCTATTTAAAAAGGTGCTCTCTCTCTAATATATTATAAATCATATTTATAATATATACTCAGATATTATGAATAGAACTATCCACAATCTGCATTTCTTTGACAATTAAATCCCATTTAATTATATTGGATAATCATTCTTATAATATGAATCCCATTAATATTATTCTTGATAATTAAATCTTATTTAATTATCAACATCTTGTTGCTTGGATACATAATTCATCAGATGTATTATTCTTGAACCATTCAAGAATAATGTGCTTTCTCCGCAGACACTTGGAGATAAGGACATGGCGATTGTATTGTTCCACGTATAGTGACTTGGATGTTGAGATCTCATCTCAAATATAGATTTTACGTGCCTCCCACAGATGCTTCATTAAATCAAGACCACAAATCTAATCTTCTCATTGCATTTGAACCCTATTCATACCAATGTCCAACACTTGGACCAAGATCAGACTGCTTCTCTACTGAGAGGAGTCACTAAAATCCAGACCTGTTTCATCACTCCCTCGGAATGGAAGCATCATGGTTATACAATCGTTTATGACCACATCATCCTCAGGTATTCCCAATACCTGTACATCATGCATACTGGAAGACCTATGATCACCCTGAAGATGTAGATCAATTTTACACTGTCTTCTTCAGGGTTTGATCACCAAGTTTCTCAATCTTGGTCATTGGGACTCGGTATCGATCATATGCTTTCCCAAAGCATATATCATACCTTCAAATTCTTGTCATGCTTCCAAAGCACGACGACCATGCATGGAATTTGATCGGTCCCAATACCTCATGAGTGAGCTTATGTCTTCTGGTTCATAAGTGAACATGTATGATCCCTTTGAGAGATCGTATTACTCATATGCCCTTACATGCACACCAGCGCGTCGGTGTATAGACCTTGGTTAGGTCATCGACCTAACCATCTACCAAATGTACACACTCAGACATATAGTAACACATTTGTCTCCGGTCAGAGGATGTGTGTCTATGTTGTGACAGCATTCAACATAGGACTTAGGTTATCTCGATCTCGTTAAGTCAAACCCTTGACCTAACTAACCTGACACCTCCGAATCACTATTCCCAGATAGAGGACCTGCATCAAGAGGTCTGTCAGATATCAGTCTATGTGAGAAAGGATTGCCATCTCCTACTCAGGCTGGAGATCATCTCTTAATAATCATTTGACGGTGCTTGATGAGTCCTCTATCTAACTCTTTAGATATTCATCCAAACACCAGCCTCTATGATTCATTTAATGAATCAACAACTATATGATCTTCAAGATGGCCATGGTACATGACCCTAATTGTACAGAGGGACCTTTTAGTGTATTCATTCATTTAATTTCAGAAAGAGAGTGAAACATCAATAACTTTTAATGATAAAACATATATATTACAATAATATTTATTGTAAGAATGGTTCGCCCGGGGCTCACATGTCCAACATGATCCTTATAGATGATGATCTTAGACCCGAGGAGATGGAATCTGAACTTTTCTAAGGCAAAGAATACTTCTAGCAGCTCCTTCTCGTTGACTGTATAAATTCTTTGAGCTTCATCAAACATTCGTCTAGTGTAGTGAATAACAAATGGGACGTTATCTTTCCTCTATCCAAGCACAACACTGATGGCATAATCTGACGCATCAGTCATTATTTCAAAAGGTTGTGTCCAAATCAGCAGCTGCAAGATAGGGGCCTGAGTGATAAGTTCTTTCAAGTGATTAAAGGCGAGGAGCACATGGTCATCAACAATGAAATCATTCTATTTTACTGACAACTCGGTCAATAGTCTGGCCAACTTACTGAAATCATTAATAAATCATTGGTAAAAACCAACATGGCCCAATAATGACATGACATGCTTGATCGTTGTAGATTCTCTAGCTTGGAAATCATCTCCACCTTGGCTGGGTCAACTTCCATGCCATGTTTAGATACAATGTGACCCAGAAAAATTCCCTCAATCACCATGAAGTTTCTCTTGTCCACGAGAGAACCAGATTTACTTCACAATACCTCCATAAGACTCGGTTTAAATAATCAAGGCGTTGATCAAAGGAGTCCATGTAGTCCAAGAAATCGTCCATAAATACCTCAAGAAAATTCCCCACCATGTAAGCAAAAACTGCAAGCATACACCTCTGAAATGTGACTGGGGCATTGCATAGATCGAACGACATCCATATGAAGTTGTATCTACCAAAGGGATAGGTGAATGTGGTCTGCTCTTGGTCGTTAGGAGTTATAGCAACTTGATTATATCTAGAGTATCCATCCAAGAAGCAGAAGTATTCTTCCGCTACCAGTCTCTCGAGAATCTGGTCAATGAAAGGCAATGGAAAATGGTCCTTGGTGGAGAGATTGAGTCTTATATAATCTACACACACTCGCCACGAAGTGGGTACTCTGATCGTGATCTCCTCTCCCTTGTCATTCTTCACGATGGTGATCCTTGATTTCTTCATCACTACATGTAGAGGGCTCAAATATTTGCTTTCGGAGATGGGATATATGAATCCCGCATCACACCATTTCTGAATTTCTTTCATAACAACCTCCCAAAGGTTCGGATTCAACCTTCTCTGAAATTCACAGGAGGGTCTACTGTCTTATCAAGGAAAATGTGATGTGAGCACAAGGACGAATTGATCCCATGGAGGTCCGAAATTTTCCAACCTATTGCCCTGTGGTTATGTTCCAGAACCTCCATTAGACGAGATTCTTGGTCTTCGGTCATATGGGAATTGATAATGACCAAGTACATGTTTGGTTCACTTGCAAGGAAGGTGTATTTCATATTGGAGGGCAATGGTTTCAGCTCAGGCGGGTTGGGAGCTGCCTCAATTTTGACTTCAGCTATCATCGCAGGTGGTGGTTCTTTTATCTATTCGGTGTCCACCATACTTTGTTCTACCTCTACACTAAAAAATTCACAGAAATTTTCAATAATATCTTCTTCATTGCAGAAATCTTCAATATTTTGCTTTTGGTCTTGAGGGCACATCATCTCCTCTTGAACCTCATCAAGTGAATCAATAAGAATCTCATCATGATCGATAAGGGGAAAATAGACTACGTTCTCCATTTCTTCCTTAGGACAGAGGAATTCATGGATCTCATTATCATCCATAAAGAGGTTGGTGTCTTGAATTTCAACCAAAAAGTTGCAGTCTTCAGAATGAATGATCATCTTGGCACACATTACAGATGTTCCCTTTGTCGGTCTTACATCCAACACAGTCTCTATCTCGATTTTATTGTTAGTGGAGGTGAAGGTGATCTCTCCATTGACATAGTTTACTACTACATTGGTTGTTTGCTGGAACGGCCATCCAAGTATGATTGGTGTGAGGAGCAAAGGTGTGGAGATGTCCACATCTAGCACGAAAAAATCAGCAGGGAACTGCATCCCCTTAACCTTGACAATCACATCCTCCAATATGCCCCTAGGTCGCTTGGAAGATTTGTCCTCACGTTCTAGAGTCATCTTTGTAGGTTTGAGTGATCCTAACCCGAATTCTGTGAGCAGTGAAGCTGTCATCAAGTTGACAGAAGACTCGTTGTCCAGTAAAGTGCGTTTGAAATCCTGGTTAAACATCTGACAGCGAACGAGAGGTGCGCCCTTATCTGGCTTCTTGTCTGTGAGATTTCTAATGGCATTGAAGATCGTTATTATAAGAATGTTTTTTTTAAAATTTTCCACCTTTGCTTCTGGAATTATGATGATGAGGCCTATACCTAGTTGTACATGCATATTTCAATCCTTTCTTCACAGTTGGCATGTACTCAAGATCTTTCATCAAGGGCATATTCAAGACCAAATTTTGGAAAATTTCGACAATGGTTGGATCAGACAAAGCATTTTTCAACATTTTCATTTTTGTATTTTTTCATTTCTTGTAGAAAGGAATATTTACAGAATTTGAAACTGTATCATTCAAAATTTTATCCATATCATTATTTGCATGTAGATGGCAAAAAGGTATAGAATCATCTATTTTGTGGACCAAAATATTGCAGGCTCGTATTTGGATTTGCTACAGGTGCAAGATTCTTCAAGACTAGAGCTGGTTCTATAGCACGTGTGGGCTGGTTTCCATCAAGGTTGTTGTTGTGTTTTTGTATTTTTGTATTTTCATCATTTTTGTGATTTTTCTACAGGTGGTGTTCCCTCAAAAATGTTGTTTGGACCTCGTACTGGCTGGATTGACGATTCCCCATCAGATGGAATGTGCTTTCCCTTTGCGATTGTTGATGGCTAAAGTGCTCTACTACTCCTAAGAGTAACAATGTTCTTTTCTACCTGAATCGGGCGGATCATTGTAAACTACCTACTCCTTACATCCAAAATTATTTGGATTAGCCTCAACTTGGGATGGTATGACGATTTTAGCAGCTATCAGGTCGTCTATCTTCTGGGCCATCTTAGCCATATTCTTGAGGAGCTGCTCCAGGCATGCGAGGGTCGGGTTCGTTGGTGCATCCTCGGAAGAGTCGCCCACTTGAGGCCTTTGGTGCTGATAGTATGGGGGGAGGCTACTGCCGGTAACCCTGTGAAAATTGGTGAGGAGGAGGATGATAGGAAGGACGTGAATATTATTGAGAGGGATAAAAATTTTGGTATGATGCAGTCGGCTGCTGTGGAGGGAAACTCTGATGATGGTAGCTGGAATACTATTGATGATACCTCTACCTCCACGTGTTCCCATATTGTGGAGGTTGTTGGTTCTGGGGAGGATAGGGTTGGAAGTTTCTCCCTCCCTGTTGCTGTTGGTGGTGTGGTTGGTTGGTTGAGTTCTAACCCCGAGGGTATCCCTTAGGATGTGTCAATTGCTGTTAATTTTCCCACACACCATTGATCCCTTGAATCTACAGTGGGGGTGGAGGAAACTGCTTCAGATAGGCTAGTTGCAGCTCTGGTTGATAAACAACCATCCGGTCCTGGGACTGCGAGGGTTGCTCCAAGATCCACATGTAGTATACGTACTAGAAAGGTTGGGGCTGCAGAAGAATTTGCTGAGGAGGTTGTATCACGGTGGATCCTTCTTCTCAACACCGTTCTGGGCAGCGGCAGATATAGCATTGCAAGTGTTGGCATTCAGATCACGGACTAGCTGCTCTAGCTATTAAGAGATCAAATCAAGCTTCTCCAAGCCCTAGGTTCTCTTCTCAATAACTGCTAGTTTTTTGAGGTCCTACGACTTCTTCTCAATGATGTCTACCTTAGACAAGTGGCTCCCAATAATGCAGAAGTTGGAGCTCTCATCCTTGTCTTCGACGTGGGTAGCCATGTTGACAAGCTTGTTGGTGGTAGAGAGCATCTTCATCCTTTGACCATCCCTCAAAAACATTCCAGACTACATCCTTATTAAAATACGAGCTACCACAAGCAGCATCGACAAGCCTCTGGCTTTCTAGAGTCAACCCACCAAATAAGTGTTGTACGAGACCAGTCTTGGGAATCTCGTGGTGGGGACACTTTTCTTGTAACTCCTTGAATATCTCCTAAACTCTGTGTACTGTCTCATGGGGTTGCTGATAGAAGCTGGAGATGCGGGCATGCATCTGATTCAATCTATTGAGAGTGTAAAATTTATGGAGAAATTCTGATTTCAACTCCTCCTAGGTTGTCACTACTTTTCCCAAATGGTTGACCCAATACAGGGCCATGCCTTGGAAGTTGAAAGGAAAAGCAGTCATCTTGATTACCGTAGTGGGATATTGGGGTAGTGCGTGGTGGCAAAAATACAACCAAATTTTTTGAGGTGGATGTAAGGTTACTTAATTGTATTCCAGTGAAAGGTGGGTAGCAAAGATGGGAACTATGACTTTAACTCAAAATGGGCATGGATCGGTGGAATCTGGATCCACTCAGTGACGCGTCCGACCCTAGGGTTGTAGGTTTCCTTCAAAGTCAACTTCGGTGGTGATGGTCCTGCCTCCCATCTCATGAAACGGGGTCCATCCATGGAAAATTCATCTCTTGCACCTCCCTAGTTGTGCTCATTCTCTGAATCTGGTTCATCCTCCCTCTTGGAATCTCTCTCGTCGGCCTTCCTCCTTAAATCATTCAACATGTCTTAAAAGATGGTCTGGGTCAAGGCCTGATTGGTCAGCTGTTGTTGGATGGCATGTATAGAAGCGAGGAGCAGATTGTTGACCTCATTCTGTGTAGTGTACTGTTCTTCCCCTTTATCTACCTGATCGGTTGGTTGGGGCTGTGGACCCTTTCCTCTTCTTGTAGGAGCCATATCTAAATAGGCTTCAACGTTTGGCTCGTGATCGGGTGAACAATATGCATGATGGAGTAAACTCTGATCAATATCTTTCTGAACACCAACTGTTGAGATAAATATGGAATTAAGGTCAATCCCAGATTATTGTGAATGGAACATAGGATATTTGGATGAAATCAAGCTGTAACAAGAGTAATCCCAGTTTCCTTGAAGAGGAAGAGCTGGCTAGGGTTGTGAGTCCATCACGAATTGTAGATTTATTGGAGAAAGCCAAGTATTGAAAGAAGAGAGAATCGTGGAGTCCAAGGAAAATTCGCAAGATCCGAACTAACTTCTTGGAGATCACCCCGCCTTATTGAAGATATTTGTGACACAAAATCGATGTGGGCATCGACTGGGTTCCGACTAAACCATCCATGTGACAAACATCTTGAGAGGCTCAAAAGATATAGATGAAGAGTACAGAGGCAAACAAGGAATAAAAGGAGTGTAAAACAGTAGAAGGCTCACAATGAGCAACGGTCAATTAGGAAGGATAGCAAAATTGCGCAAGCGCATGATGTTCTAGCCCTTAATAAGACTAATCAATTAAACCTCAAAACAATGGATTCACCAACTCAACCCATGAAGCCATGAAGGTTCGACAATTATCTTTATCGATTTTAGATTTGATTTCTAGGCAATTCATGTTTCAACAAGTCCTTAGAGTGCTACGCATATAGGAGGGAGAGTACTGTCGGAAAAGTATCTAGTACTTGTCCCCCTCCTTTGTAACATGTATTCTACACTTTTTGAGGTCCTTGTAACCCTTCATGGATCCCTACCCAGCCAAAGAAATAAAGGGAGGAAGTCGATAGGCAAAACCACTACTTCGGATCTCACTCACAATGGAATCACCCGTGAGCATTGATGAAACTCGATTTCATCATCTTTATTTCTCATTTTTAACCCCCTTGCTTAAGCTGAGTGTCAATAAAACCCAGTTAAAGTTTTATAATTAACAGAGTCCTAAATAAATTAAAAACCACAAAAAATGGCAAAACAAAAATTCGTGGTATTTTTATACTTAAAAATACCCTCAAAAATATTTCGGGCCTTTGTTTGTTTTCATCTCCAGTTTTGGCCAACATGAAACTTGTAGATCTCTTCAAGATCTACAACTTTCATGTTTTGAGTTTTCTCAAATCCGGCCATCTAGGCCTTCAAAAATCAAAATCAATTTCGCAATAATCTGATTGGGCCACGTGGCCCATTCTGGGGGCGCCACGTGGCCCGGCTCCCTTTGTCCTATCCGCCCTTGACCAGGACCGTTGGATCATCTCTTGATCCAACGGCTAAGTCTTCTCCACGCACGCCAATTGCCTCTGCCGTATGATCATCCTCAACTTTAATCAGCACCGTCCGTAAGCGCCCTCACCAGAGCGCGCGACGTGGCGCATTATGGTCCGCTTGATCATGTCATGGATCTTCTGATCTGAGCCACTCAATCCGCCCTTTGTCCTTTACCGTCAGATCTCCCCCAATCTCTCATCTCCACCACCCATTCCCGCCGAATTCTCCATGCGCCACATGTCGCGTCGTCAACCCTTAGATCGGCAACGATCCTTGCCATCTTAGCCGATCACTCCTCCCATACTCTCCACCCTCAGATCCTCTCCACCTCCTGCTCATCGCCGTCCGTTCGCGTCGCTCCCTTAGTCTGACACGTGGCTGCTCTGCAGCCCTTTGATCACAGCGCATCGGATCTAATCCTATCCTTTGCTTCGCGCTTCATCGACAGCCGTTGGATCGCCAGATCCAACGGTCCTCATTCGTCGTCTACCTCCGATATCCCTTCTCTCACACGATCTCCAGTTCGCACACACCTCGCCCCCCTTCCATTTTCTCGCCCTCACCATCAACTATCTTCCTTCGCCGACCGCCTCTAGGTCTCCCCAGTCATCCACCTCCTCCGTGCATCTCTCCACTACCTACGACCACCTTCCAGTCACCCCATATCGCCCTCTAAACCCACGTCGACCACCACCATCACCGGCCTTCACTTCTTCAAATACACCGCATCCCCTCTGTTCCAGGTCGTCCACCTTTACGCGGGGAGGGGCCCAGCCCTCCTCCGCCTCCCTGTGACAGGGGGGGCGAGAAGATCGAGTGAAGACGACCCTTTTCCCCCGGTGAGACCCTTCGCCTAACAAGGCGGAGCTGTGGTGCCCTAGTGCTGCCCGAGCTCGCTGGGACGGCCGCCCAGCATGTTGCGAAGACCCCGAGCTCCTTTTGGAGCTCAAGCACAGGCCCTTCGACCCGCCATTGCCCAGGTAAGATCTCTGATCTTCTCTTGTTTTTCTTCTTCTTATTTTGCATAATTTTCTTAGATTCTTTCACGCACTCCCCTTGCGCCATTATCACCTCTCGAGCTTTGCAGCTCTTTCCCCTTTCACGCACACCCCTTTCCGCTCACCTCCTCCTTCCTCCATACCTCGTCGCTTCCGACCCACCTCCTCTGCCGCGAGCAGAGGAGCTCCAAGCTCCTCCACATTCTCCGCACTCCAGAGCTCTCACCTTCACTCCACTTCGCATGCACACCGTGATCGCCTGCTTCGGCTTTGTGCTAACCCTGCAGGTCATCCAAAGCTTCAATGACCGGGAACTTCGCTGGAGCTATCTGGTCGAGCATTGCAGCCATCACCTGAGCTCCTAAGCAAGACGCCAGAAGGACCATCGCCTCGCCCGAGCTACAAGCTTCATCGACGATCCTTCAGTTGCATCGGGCGAGCTCCACCGTGCCCAAGACGGAGCGGAGGAGCTGGAGCTCACTCGCTGGAGCTCGGTTCTCGCCGCCAGCAACAGATGAATGAGAACGTACAGGCGCCGTTGGATGGTTCCTCCAGGCGTTCATCCAACGGCTGAGGGACGGCCACGTCGCCTACAGCGGAGCTCATCCAAGCCATCGAATTATGTTGATCTGATGGCTCATACTCATCCACGCGTCAGAGCCAGAGCATCCCCGAGCCTGAGTGTCCGAGCCATAGGCTTGGATCTTCCGAGTCTACTCCGGACCACATCCGAGCCTACAGCAAGCCCGACCTACGTCCAAGCCTAGCCGAAGCAACAGAGCCTCCCCTGAGCCTAGAATTGATCCGAGCCTGGAGATAGCACGTGCACAGCACGTGCCTGCTGGGCAAATTGTAGGGAGCCCCCGCCATCTTCTTCAATTTGCAGATAGGTCCCTTGATCACGTGCAGCGTGTGTGAACAGTGGGAATTTTACAGGGAAGGTCCCGTGCTTTTACTTATTTACATTTTAGTCCCTGCCAGGATCTATTTGTAGTTATCTTTTTTATGTTTTCTTGCACTTATGCCCCTGGCTTCTCTTATGAATATCTTGAGCTACGTTTATCCGATTGAGATGATTTCAGTTTCGTTTTAACGCTTGTTTGACGTACTTTTTAATGGCATATTTGTTCACTTGAAATTGACACTGTGATCTCAATGTACTTTGAATTAACTCTAGTTTTTTTTGTATGCCTTTCTGATTAGCCTTGCACTTTATGTCAAATGAGTTGTTGCTTCATTTAAATCTGAAATCAACTTTGGTTTAGTTGGCTCATCCTTTTAACCTAGGGCATATTTCCATTGCATCGCATTGCATTTTATGGCCTTTATTTGCATGATAAAATTGAAAAAAATGCATGTTTTCTTTTAATGCATTGTTGTGTCTCTACATGATTTGACCTACATGCCTTTAACTCAACACTTAGATAAATAAATGGAAATCCGATTAATATGAGAGAGGTTCGTGTCCCTGAGTTCGACCTTGGTTTCTTGCCAAGTAAAATAATTTATGATCGTCTCATTTTGATTTATCATTTGCATATATTTAAATGAGAGGATCTTTTGATGACCCAATATGGCCCGACTACGATGATGATTCAGAGTGCTAAAAACACTCTCTTAAAGGGCCGATTTAGCGGCTTATCAAATGGCACCGTTGCCGGGGACACGGCTCATTTCTTTTATTTTTTGGATTTTTGTTTATTTAAGTGTATCTTTTTATAGGTCATTTTTGTTCATTTATTTTGCATTATAAAATTTCCTTTCGATTGATCTCTAATCATTGTTTCTGTGGCAGGGCCCTTGATGGATCAAGGAGGCGAGGAGCTGGTGTCTCCTGCTGAGAGGAACCGTAGGAACCGCTTGGAGTACATCGAGAAGAAAGAAAAAGAAAAAAATATCTTGCATTTTAATTTTCATGCATGAACTTGTAATAAACTCGTCTTTTACAGCGGTCTTCGATCGAAGACTCGCGTGTGTAATCGAACGAATGTGGTTGTGTGGGGATCGTCCCCACTTGAGTGTCAACCTAGGACTTGGCACGCAGCTCTCCGAGCTCATTTTTCATATTTTTATGTGCTTGATCGTAGGTAGGACACACTTTAAATTTAGACGCACATAATCTCGCATCACTTAGCTAAAATTAATGAAAATCAATCACCGCTAATAGATGCATGATTAGGTGCGGCTTTTTCGACTTGCATACATGTTGAATTTGGATTTTAAAAAAACGGCCCTAGTTTTTCACGGATTTATCGTCAAATCACTGCATGATTTCTCGCTTAGCCTAGATCGCGGTTTTTATCGAATACATGTTTTTCTCAGTTTCTTTTTCCTAGCTTGATCACCTCGGTTAAATAGAAAAAAGGAATGAACGGTAGACGATGACTTCTTGATTTTGTGCTCACCATAATTCAGTGATAACTTAAAATAAAATTGGGACTGTTAATTGCAAGTCAACCAAAAATGGAGTAAAATTCGGTTTTGGGAGAGCAATACCCTCGCGTACGCAATGATTTTCACTTCATATCTTTTCTTTGCGTAAAAATCTAACGTTTTTTCACCAATAAAACCGACAAAATAATAAATCAACCTTGGTTGGTTTCATGGGTGAGTTGGTGAAACTAAGGGTTTGCTTGCTTGATTGAGCCATGTTTGATGCGACACACACCCCAAAACCGAAGTCTCTCCATTTTATCTCCGAAGATTCATCCGCTCATTTGTAAATCCATCCTTCTTCTTCGTTCCCCTTGGGACCCTCCCAACATCAAATTCCATCTTTTGTACTTAAGCTAATCTCAGCCTAAGTATAGGGGGAACCCAAGTCCCTGTGACTTCTCTACTCATCTTTCCTTGCCTTTATACTTAGGTTATTTCTAACCTAAGTATAGGGAGAGCCCCTCTTAGCTCCCGTATATTTCTCTACACTTAAATGGACCTATGGACTCGTATCATCTAGTGCTATGAGGACATAGCAAAGTTTAAGGATAGGGAGGTATACCGTATATACCATTTACTTACTTTAGCTATAATCTGAAAATTTTGAAAAATTTAAAACTTTTTGGCTAAAGTAAAAATCTTTATACTAAGAGAACTCAAATGATTTCACGGCTTTTCTATACTATGTTACACTATTTTTTTTGATAAAAATATTTTTGAAAATGATTTTTGAAAATGAGATTTTCTTGTTTTGAAAAAATCTTTTGAAAATGTTTTGAAAATCTTTTATTTGTGTGACATAGTTTTGAAAATCTTTTATCAAGGAAAGTTGAGTCTAACATGTGTTTTAACTTTAACTTTAAAACCCATAAAAATGAGAAAAATTCAAAAGAAAAAAATGTTGTTTTTGAATGAAGGAGTTGGATTAAACCTCTAATCTTACACCTTTACCCAGGATCTGAAATGTTCAAAGAAGTTTGATTTATGAGGTCTTTGAGATTTGCGGTTAACCAGCCTTAGTCATCAGGGTCTTAGACTTAATCATCCACATTCCCCTAGGTCTCTAGATTTGCATATTATATTCCATGCTTAGTCTCAGACAAAAAAGAATATGATCAGCACATCACATGCACGGCTGCGGTTTTTGATTGAGATGAGTTGACTTTTCACCTGAGGAATTGGGATGAGGGATTCGAGTCTGGATTTAATCTAATGATGCTCGAGGATGGGATAAAATCTTTGAAGGCTTCATGAAACCTGAGTGTCAGCAATTTAGCCAGTATGAGAACTTGGTTCTTATACTAACCTCTTGTTATTGACCTAAGTGCCTGGGTGTGATATAAATAAAAAAATTTTGTTGATCAGTGTGCGCCAACTCTTGGTAAAAGCAGTGGACCTAGCAAAAAAATTATACAAGTCAATGAAAATTCAAAGAAAAGCTCTCATTCCACAAAGTCAAATATCAAAGAGCTTCCACCAAAGGCGAGCGCTCCCAAACTTTTCAAAGTGTCCACTTGGACCACCGCTATTAGGACCAGGAGTCGGGCTTGCACCAAAAAAGGGCTCTGCATCATAAATGCTACAAGTCTGGGTGTCGAAGGTACGATAGGTACTCAAAAAAGACACACCCCGGTGTACTCCCAGGAAAACAAGTGCAGACGGCTCCAACTTCTCTTGACGGACGCACTGATCAACACCAAAAAAAAATGTGTTGCGTAAAAGGAACTAGAGAGAATCCTCGTTCCAATGAGAGGGAGAGAAGAAATGACACAATCCCATACCCTCCATTACTGGCCTGCCATCTACATTTTTAAAGTCTGACAACTAAAGAGATGGTAGACTGAATGCAAGATTGGATTTATTCCCTAGTGTTGAGGATTGGGTCCTTAGGAGAATTTCTTGAACCAAGGCTTTGGGTGAAGATTTGACTCTACCTTCAGCATCGCAGTCAACACTAAAATGTCATATCCTTTATATTATATGTACATCAGAGAGAGTCTAGAGAATTAGAGGAATTGGGTACCTCTTGATTAAGGCTGGGTTAAACTCAAGAATTTTGGACCTCTAAAATTGAGCCGACTTGAGCAGATTGGATCCTGTAGTCACATGCACAAGGGGGTTAATCCAACTTAGTCATTCCTTTTGATGCTCGAGGACGAGCATAGTTTAAGTATAGGGGGTGATGAAACTCGATTTCATCATCTTTATTTCTCATTTTTAACCCCCTTGCTTAAGCTGAGTGTCAATAAAACCCAGTTAAAGTTTTGTAATTAACAGAGTCCTAAATAAATTAAAAACCACAAAAAAATGGCAAAACAAAAATTCGTGGTATTTTTATACTTAAAAATAACCTCAAAAATATTTCGGGCCTTTTTTTGTTTTCATCTCTAGTTTTGGCCAACATGAAACTTGTAGATCTCGTCAAGATCTACAACTTTCATGTTTTGAGTTTTCTCAAATTCAGCCATCTAGGCCTTCAAAAATCAAAATCAATTTCACAATAATCTGATTGGGCCACATGGCCCATTTTGGGGGCGCCACGTGGCCCGGCTCCCTTTGTCCTATCCGCCCTTGACCAGGACCGTTGGATCATCTCTTGATCCAACGGCTAAGTCTTCTCCACGCACGCCAATTGCCTCAGCCGTCTGATCATCCTCATCTTTAATCAGCACCGTCCGTAAGTGCCCTCACCAGAGCGCGCCACGTGGCGCATTATGGTCTGCTTGATCATGTCATGGATCTTCTGATCTGAGCCACTCAATCCGCCCTCTGTCCTTTACCGTCAGATCTCCCCCAATCTCTCATCTCCACCACCCGTTCCCGCCGAATTCTCCATGCGCCACATGTCGCGTCGTCAACCCTTAGATCGGCAACGATCCTTGCCATCTTAGCCGATCACTCCTCCCATACTCTCCACCCTCAGATCCTCTCCACCTCCTGCTCATCGCCATCCGTTCGCGCCGCTCCCTTAGTCTGACACGTGCATGCTCTGCAGCCCTTCGATCACAGCGCATCGGATCTAATCCTATCCTTTGCTTCGCGCTTCATCGACAACCGTTGGATCGCCAGATCCAACGGTCCTTATTCGTCGTCTACCTCCGATAGCCATTCTCTCACACGATCTCCAGTTCGCACACACCTCGCCCCCCTTCCATTTTCTCGCCCTAACCATCCACTATCTTCCTTCTCCAACCGCCTCTAGGTCTTCCCCAGTCATCCACCTCCTCCGCGCATCACTCCACTACCTACGACCACCTTCCAGTCACCCCATGTCGCCCTCTAAACCCACGTCGACCACCACCATCACCGGCCTTCACTTCTTCAAATACACCGCACCCCCCTCCGTTCCAGGTCGTCCACCTTTACGCGGGGAGGGGCCCAGCCCTCCTCCGCCTCCCTGTGATAGGGGGGCGAGAAGATCGAGCGAACAAGGCGGAGCTGCGGCGCCCTAGCGCCGCCCGAGCTCGCTGGGACGGCCGCCCAGCATGTTGCGAAGACCCCGAGCTCCTTTTGGAGCTCAAGCACAGGCCCTTCGACCCGCCATTGCCCAGGTAAGATCTCTGATCTTCTCTTGTTTTTCTTCTTCTTATTTTGCATAATTTTCTTAGCTTCTTTCACGCACTCCCCTTGCGCCATTATCACCTCTCGAGCTTCGCAGCTCTTTCCCCTTTCACGCGCACCCCTTTCCGCTCACCTCCTCCTTCCTCCATACCTCGTCGCTTCCGACCCACCTCCTCCGCAGCGGGGCGGAGGAGCTTCGAGCTCCTCCACATTCTCCGCACTCCAGAGCTCTCACCTTCACTCCACTTCGCATGCACACCGTGATCGCCTGCTTCGGCTTTGTGCTAACCCTGCAGGTCATCCAAAGCTTCAATGACCGGGAACTTCGCTGGAGCTATCTGGTCGAGCATTGCAGCCATCACCTGAGCTCCTAAGCAAGACGCCAGAAGGACCATCGCCTCGCCCGAGCTACAAGCTTCATCGACGATCCTTCAGTAGCATCGGGCGAGCTCCACCGTGCCCAGGACGGAGCGGAGGAGCTGGAGCTCACTACCGGAGCTCGGTTCTCGCCGCCAGCAACAGATGAATGAGAACGTACAGGCGTCGTTGGATGGTTCCTCCAGGCGTTCATCCAACGGATGAGGGACGGCCACGTCGCCTACAGCGGAGCTCATCCAAGCCATCGGATCATGTTGATCTGATGGCTCATACTCAGCCACGCGTCAGATCCAGAGCATCCCCGAGCCTGAGTGTCCGAGCCATAGGCTTGGATCTGCCGAGTCTACTCCGAACCACATCCGAGCCTACAGCGAGCCCGAGCCTACGTCCAAGCCTAGCCGAAGCAGCCGAGCCTCCCCCGAGCCTAGAATTGATCCGAGCCTGGAGATAGCACGTGCACAGCACGTGCCTGCTGGGCAAATTGCAGGGAGCCCCCGCCGTCTTCTTCAATTTGCAGATAGGTCCCTTGATCACGTGCAGCGTGCGTGAACAGTGGGAATTTTATAGGGAAGGTCTCGTGCTTTTACTTATTTACATTTTAGTCCCTGTCAGGATCTATTTGTAGTTATCTTTTTTATGTTTTCTTGCACTTATGCCCCTGGCTTCTCTTATGAATATCTTGAGCTACGTTTATCCGATTGAGATGATTTCAGTTTCGTTTTAACGCTTGTTTGACGTACTTTTTAATGGCATATTTGTTCACTTGAAATTGACACTGTGATCTCAATGTGCTTTGAACTAACTCTAGTTTTTTTGTATGCCTTTCTGATTAGCCTTGCACTTTATGTCAAATGAGTTGTTGCTTCATTTAAATCTGAAATCAACTTTGTTTAGTTGGCTCATCCTTTTAACCTAGGGCATATTTCCATTGCATCGCATTGCATTTTATGGCCTTTATTTGCATGATAAAATTGAAAAAATGCATGTTTTCTTTTAATGCATTGTTGTGTCTCTGCATGATTTGACCTACATGCCTTTAACTCAACACTTAGATAAATAAATGGAAATCCGATTAATATGAGAGAGGCTCGTGTCCCTGAGTTCGACCTTGGTTTCTTGCCAAGTAAAATAATTTATGATCGTCTCATTTTGATCTATCGTTTGCATATATTTAAATGAGAGGATCTTTTGATGACCCGAATTGGCCCGACTACGATGATGATTCAAAGTGCTAAAAACACTCTCTTAAAGGGCCGATTTAGCGGCTTATCAAGCATGCAAGAACCCACTCCGACGCAAGATAATGAGACAGACACACCCATGAAGGCATGCCCTAAGCTCAATACTTTGGACAAGGTCAGTGCTCTGCAAAATAGAGAACATCATCGTTGACCAAGCCCTACTCGTCTATGTACGATAGAAGAGCCAATATTTAGGAAATCCATGCGATACATAAGGCACCATAGACTGGGTTTTGGTCTCTAATCCTTACAAAGCCGCTCTCTAACCGGGAAGGAGACCATCTAATGCAACCTGAAAACAAATAAGGGCTTTGCTCACCCAAGGCAATGAGTCCAATTAATCAATTTTATTTAGGTCAAGTATTTTAACAGTCCCTTTTTTATTTTTTTTGGTGTTATCACTTGCTTTGAGTAGATTCAATACAAGCACCTAATGTTTTTGTATTTTCTTCGATTCCTATATGATTCAAAACTAGAGGGAGATAGCGGAAAAGCAATGCAGGGTGACACTAAGATGGAAATCTCACCTTAGTGCCTAAATGATGAATGCTTAGTTAGAAGACTTACAACGCTTCCCAATCTCTATATGTGGGATGTAAAATAAGACTTTATAAACCTATACTATATTCCGATATGCATACGGAAATCGTCCTAAGAAGGAAAGTGCTAACGTGAAGAACCAAATGTTAAATACTAAGAATGAAACCTAAGGTGTGATCTTGGACCTCCTTGGTGCCCACCATAGTGGGTCCTGCAAGCGTTGTATGGAGTGTTCTCACAGTGCACAATTTTGAAACGAGATGTCCAACAATTAATTAATCTAAGTCCAAATGTGAAAATTATAGGTACATATAATATAGTTAGGTGTTTGGCATTAGACTACACGATCAAGCAAGCCTAAAAACTAAGGGCTCATTCCACAGAACAAATAGAAAAAAGGGTGGAAAACTCAAATTGTGAGAAATAAAGAAAAATAAGTCGATGGAAAAGTCGAAAAATGCAATGAGCCCCCAAGTGAACAAATACTTGGAAATTGGGCCCGAGTGTCCAAAGTCCAGAATACATGTATTATTACAAATTAATAATTCAAATAAGTCTCTCTCTCATAAGATAACTAAAAATCCTCAACTATCGTCCTCTCTCTCTAGAGCCTCTTGCTCTCTCCTACCGACTAGGTCAGAATAGCTGGCTACTCATCCAAACGCTACGTAGAATCACCTAGACGATCCTCCTCGGTCTGTGGTCCCTCGCAAGAAGGTAAGAGAAGAGATGTCAAACAATTCAAAATAAATAATCAAATAAAGAGAGATAATCTCAAAAATGTCTAAACAAGTAAAGAAACAAAATTTACTCTACAAGTCGATGCTCCCCGACAACGATGCCATTTGAAAAGCGAGAAAATCAATCGCTAATAATGGCTTGACAAATCAAGCTCACTATCGATGAGGTGGCTACTTGAATACTCTAGTTGTTTCAACAATTAACCCATACATATAATTAAGCAATTAAGAGCAGGAGTTAAAATTTATTATACCCTACTAAGAATATATAGTGGGAAGTAAGTAGGGGTCGAACACATGAAGCAATGGAGTAGAGGAAGTAAAGATAAAAAATCAAAACACAATTTATCTCTTGACTAAAAAAATTTGTGGGTTGTTAATTTTATAATTTTTTATTTTAAATATATATTTTGTTTTAATTTTCTCTTTCATATTTCCTTTTTATATTTTTATATTTATGTATATACTAAAATATATAATATAGTTATATATAAAGTATATATACAATGTAAGCTAATATAGATGTAAATAGTAATAAAAATAGTACAAATAAAATCAATAAAATCTTTTTGGGTTCTAAATAATATTTTATTATTTTAGTGTTTTTTTAGAACTATTGCTAATTTGTATATATTTTTAAAGTCAAAAAATACCCTAAATAAGGGTTTAAATAAATACACCGAAATTGAAATGAAAATAAAAAATAGAAAATGATATCCAAAATTTTCCAAATCAATTTTGATATAATAATAATAATATAAAAATTCAAAGATAGAAAATATATATTTTTGAGATTTTAGGGATTTTTTTATATTGTTATAAAGGTTTTTGGAGTTTTTCAATTTTTATGAGTTTACTTTTGTAGTTTTATGGATTTTTGGTCTGGAAATGTAAAATAACTAAATATGAAATACATTTTTTTTGTAATTTTTCAAAAACTTTTCATATTTTTTATGGATTTTATACCGTAGATAAGGACAAAATAGGTTATTCTTTATTTTTATAAAATAGAAGAAATGCCTAAAATTGAAATGCAAAAATAAGACATGAGTCTATAACATGACATGCACCTAATTCTAATTTTTGGATTTTTGGGGGGCACAATATCTATTTTAAATAAATATAAACAACAAAAAGAAACTACAATACTTGTAGGGGTATTTTTGTAAATAATCTAAAGCACAGGGGCCACACTGTCATTTCACCAAAAAGATATAACTAGATATTCAAATTTTTCGATTGAACACTAAATAACTAAACTCGTGAGGGTTTCGCTGCAAATATCACAAAGTTTGTTGGCTGACGAAGCAAAGGACTAAAGTGGAAATAAAATAATCTCGAGGTCCTTTTAGAAAATATTATAAAACTTAATGAACACCTGAGGAATGATTATATGCTAATATTTAAATAATAAAGAGCGACTAGGTTAAAGGCATAAAATACCCAACTTAAGCGTGTGGGCCAACAACTGGAACTTGATCACTTGCCACGCGTCGCTCCCAGGTGTGTCAATGATGGTATGGTGATGGATGGTCCAGATTAGAACTTCTAGGAGACCTGATGGCTCAGGTTCACTGCATTCAATGGTTGTTGTGCGGCCTGGAGTTGACTTTCAATCGGACGACAACAAGGGGATCTGAAGGAACATGCCAAGAACACATCCTAAATGAACTTGGATCTTCAAAATGTCGATGCGCAAAGCTCCAACTTCACTTCTGATGGTCCCAAAAAACATCCCAGAGACCATCCGCAATGACCTGAAGAATTTAAATGCTCGTATTATCTTCGGAGGATGCCGACGACAGTGGTTGACCTTGGGCTTCTCCAACAGCTTCAATGGGCCATGATGAGGCTCTTTCCTTGATCTATCCTGCAGGGAAGCATTATGCGCAAAAATGTGGAGCTTGAAGGAGCTCCTGGTGTGGAATGGGCATTGTGTGACATGTGTGGATTCCCTCCGACGAGCGGCAGTGGACGAGGGAGTGTTCTCGTATTCTATGTAAGAACACGGTGAATGGGTGAACGTTGGATGGAGAGCAGGTGAAGGGGGAGATGATGGAGATATTGGGCACGACGGAGAGGCGAGGATACAATTTGATTATGGTGGCGGAGCTCGAGCTCTGGCGATCGATGGATAGGCAAAATAACTTGAAACGAATGAAAAGAATCATTGCACTATGCTGCTACTAACTTAAGGTATGAGAGAGAAAAAATTAGAAGCTCACTATCGAACGTAGCCAGAAGCTGGAGCTCCATCTAGAATGGCAACAAGCAGCGAATCTCTTTGATTCAACGCTCAACGGAGCTCCCAACGAGTCAATTCGTCACCTATTGTCACCAGGAACGAAGACCAAGATTCAAATTTGGGTAAGGAAGGAGGAAGACGGATCAAGGGGCGAAGTTTGGACAGAGGTATGATTTTATGCACATGGTGGCAAAGGATCAAAGGGCGAGGCGGGCCAGGCGCAACAATGATCCACTCACTGAGGAATCACCTACGCATGAATCACCAATGAACGAGGCACAGAAATGCAGAAGAGATACACCCAAGTCCATGCTCGATCGACTTGGGAAAAAGTGATAAGAAGGGTCACACTATAGGTCTAACACCCCTACGACCTCGGTCAGAGAGTTGACTGAGGTCAATTGAGGGAGAAAATTTGTTGGTCCACGTGGACCAACCAAAAAAATCAGACTAGAAAATGATTTAGAAATACAATATAAAACAATAAATTATTTAATAATTTTAAATTATAAAAATTATTATTTTTTAAGTATTTTATTATTTTTTATTAATTTTTTAGAGGTATATAATTACAAGTTACTTTTTAAGGCTAAAATATAGGTATAATTATCTATTTTTTGTGTCTTTTATTTTTATTTTATATTTTTTATTTTATTATTCTAATTTATTTTTATCAGATTATAAATTAATTTTATATACTTAAATATATTTTTATTATATTTTTTTGATATAGTATATATACACTTAAATAAATAGGTCTAGTTATTATATATGTATAGATATTGTACATTCATCTATGTATTTTGTATTTATTTTATTTAAAATTTTATTTACTATTTTATATTAGCTTTACAAATAATATTTACCAAATTATAATATATGATATTATAAAAAATAATAAGTAATAAATAAAATGGATATTTTAATCGGGTATACTACAATAGGGGTCTAAAAACTAACTCACATCCTAACTCTCAGAAATATGAAACCACCCTGTTAAATATCTTATTAAAAGTTATATACAAATAAAGGAGATTTTGATATATTTTGAGTTTTTATTTGAGAGATATGGGTCTGGGATGTTTGGATTTTGGACTCTTTTTCTGAGTATATCCTTTACTCTATATATTATATTAGTATGAAATCAATTTTGTATTTATTTTATTTTATTATCCACACATACACGCATGCTCGTGCACGTGCGCGCGCACACACACACACGTACGCACGTACGCACCCCTGCACGCACGTACGCACCCACGCACATACATGGAAATAATGGGGCTGCCCCCACCCCATTTTTTCAAATAATGGGGTTGCTTTTACCCCGCCCCATTTTTCCGTAAATTTTTTTTATTTTTTTGAAAAATATCCTAATGTATATTCATCTATATATCCCTCCTATATGTCATTAGAATGACATAAGAGTCTTTGTTTCTGACAAAATTCGAATGACATATAGGAGGGATATATAGTTGAATATATATATTGTGATATTTTACAAAAACAATATCCCTAAAATGGGGCGGGGGCAACCATGTTGGCTGCCCCAAGGGGGAAACCCCATTGAACCCTATATATATAATTTTTAGGTTAATAAGAGTTTGTACTTGTGTATACAGTTGGAGTTGTCCCCGTAAACAACTCAAGAGACAATTAAAGTTATTTGCGGCAAACATCTCAAATGTATGATTAGAGTTGTCCACGCGAAACAACTTTTTGTAATATCGCTGGATTTTTCGTGTAAGCAATCTAAGCTTAGTGAAAGGACAAAGAATTGGTTAGGTTGAAAGGTCGAGTCCATGCATGTTGTTATGGACACTAATCGAATTAGATACATTTGAATCTACTAGAATTCATATTAAATTAATTTTAAAACTTTTGAATATGAACTTAAATATAATTTGAAATGAATTTACTAATTCAATTATAGACACCATTAATTTTGATTTTCGAATATTCAATTCATTTTATTTGAAAATCTAAATATTAATTGATGTTTTAAAGCTCATATAAATAAATGCGATTTTTACACCCATAAGCCTGAGTAATTCTGTAATTACGATTATAACCCTACATAATCATGAATTACATGAGAAACACTGAGTAATGTTTAACTCTTGCATGAAGTAACCACGTGTTATATTCCGTTTGGGATACCCATTATATTTAATGGTTTTTGTTAAAAAAGACAAAACTGCCCTTAAAGTTTTTTCTTATTTGCAAAACAAGCCATTCTTGGGGCTGGGAGGCAGTGATAGGTGTGGGTGTTGGGGTCATAGGGAGGAAGAGGCTGAGGGGGTTGTGTCGAGTGTGGCTTGCAGGAGGTGGGTTGCAGGAACGTGGGACGATGGGACATCCCCTATCTTGGCATTGACACATCGAAGCCTCGTCCCTCTCTCCCGTGCTCGAAGCCCATCGCCAATCCTCCACTGCTAGAAGCCCCCCTCCCCTCCCCACGAGAGAAACGACCCTCCTCCCTCCCCTACAGTGCTTCTTCCCTGCTCGAAGATGCTCCCCCCTGTCGAGCTTCTCGTCTCATGATCGAAGCTCGTCGAGCTCCCCCCTACCCCCTATCGAGTTTCTCCTCACCTTCTTGAAGCTCCCCCTCCCCAAGCTCGAAGTCCCCCCACCCCCACAGCGCCCGAGCTTTGAGAGCTCCCCTGATATCAAAGGGCCGCACGGTCTCACAAGGCGAGACCGCGGTCGATGAGTTGACCACTCAACCTTTCCCGATTAGTCAACAATTAACCCACAAGATACATAATTAAATTAATATAAAAAATGTGGAATTAAAATTTATTTTCTCTACCATAGAATTCATAGCATGCAAGCATGTAGAGGTTGAACCACATAGAGCAAAAAAAGTAGCCTAGGGTTATTCATGTACAACCGAGTCATTCATTTACATAGGTCTTTTTGTGGGTATTTGGATTTTATATATTTTTTATTTTAATTTTTTAATTTTATATTTTTCTATTTTGATTTCTAATTTTCTGATTTAATATTTTATTTTTAATTTTTATATTTTATATTTTATTTTTATTTTATGTAAACAATATAGCGTATATAAGGTTTTATATACTTAATATATACTAGTATATCTATAAATGATAATAAATATAGATAAAAATATAGAAAATAAATTGTTTTTAGATTTTTCAAATTTTTCTAGTGTTTTTGTAATTTTCTAGGAATTTTTCCTAATTTTTATGTATTTTTAAGGTAAAAAATATCCCATATAAGGGGTTAAATGAATACCTGAAATTGATTTGAGTATTAAAAATAGTAACAAAGTCCGAAATTACCCAAATCAATTTTAATGCATAAATATGTATATAAATAAAATTATAAAACATGAAAACATATTTTTGGTATTTTGGAAGGATTTTTATATATTTTGTTGGATTTTAGAGATTTATGATTTTTATCATTTTCTTTTTCTATTTTGTAGGGGGTTTTATTTTCTGGACTCAATAAATACCAAAATCTACTATATATATAATTTTTTGTAATTTTTCAAAACGTTTTTTTAGAATTTTATCTTGTAAACAAGGAATATATGTGCTCTGTTTCATTTTTAAAAATAAATTACATGGAAAAAATGCAAAACAAAATATAAGCATGCAAGTATGTGACATAAAGCATCTAACCCTATTTTTCTACATTTTTTTGGAGCACATTAGCTATTTTTAATAAATCGAGAAAACACACAAAAATATATGTCCTAGCAAGGGCATTTTTGCAATACAAATAAACTTCAGGTGTTACAATGTAAAAATACCAAAAATATACAACATTTCTTGAATTTTGAAAGAATAATTTAGAATTACAAAACCGTTTATTATTTTCATATTAGTCCAAGTACTCTAATTTAGTAACCAGACCCACTTTAATTATCATCTTATGGCATTTCTTAATCCGCTCAATTCCCACAGTATAATATTAGCCCATATCTTAAACTAAGTTTAAGTGGTCAGATTGTAAAACACATCAAAAGTCAGGGATAGGGGTCCTTCGTGCATTAATTATAGAAAATATTTAAGTTCCTATCTTTATTATCTCTTGTTTTTACCGAATGACAATATTTGGGTATGTGCTACTTGATATTAGTATAATGGCCACTCTTATCATGTTATTCAGATGTGAGATATTAAGATGATCATAAAGCACTCTATGTCGTTCCTAAATTAATGTATATGTTTATGTAATCATATTAGATAAATTTAAAGATTAGCTATTTAATATAACAAATAGAATAGGAAATATTAGTCATAAAAAATCTAGTAGAAAAGAAAAAAATCTTTAATATTGTTGTCCTAATTCTATACTACATGTTATTTCCATGTTCCTGCATTTTTTACCCAATATTTTCCCTTCCCCTTTCATTATTGACCAAAGATCCCACAGAGCTAGGGTAGACTGTGGTGCTCCTTATCTTATTATGTGAAAATGGTGGTCGTGGTATTTTGAGTTTCCCCTTAACACTTATTGTGGATCATGGCCTATTTAGTTATCCCTCCTTCATCTTTTTTTTTGTTTTGATTTTCCTCACATAGAAATCCAGAATAGCTATCATTATCAAGACAACATTATATCACATGAGTAATATACAAGCTCTTCTTACCATATGTAAGTTGTTTACTTGCATATTGAAAATCCCATGTGTTTCATGGTTTTACATTTTAGATAGTGACAATGAATAAAGTGTGTACCTTGTTAAGTTATTTTTTCATATTCTCATTATTTCAAGTAAAAATATTAATTTATATTAATTTTCTTTATGATTTTGACTTTATCTTACTTTATTATGCAACAGTACTGATAATTTGTTCAACTTTTTTGTCAGTAATATTCTCTCTTTAATAATCCTCATATAATTATATTGTATTTTATATATATTTTCATAACAGTAATACCACTATATTCAATTTAAAACACACAAAATAATGATAAAAATTGGATATTTTATCCACTATATAGTACATGTTTAACATTTTCCTTGATTATAAATATTTTCAACTTATATTAGTAAGTATATTTAAAATGAAGAATTGTATAATATAATCTAAAATTATAATATCTTTCACATAAATTTATTTAGAGATTTTACACCCATAACCCTGAGTAATTTTGCAATTACAATCATAACCCTATATAATCATGAATTACATGAGAAACCTGGATAGTCACTCAATCTCACATTCATAACCCTTTGTTAGTTTAATAATGTTAACTCAATCATATGAGTGAGTTAATCTAACCAATCTATGATCTAACAGCTAGGATTAGACAAAATAAAAAAATGAAAGGGAAAAAAATAAATGATGTTCGTTGCAGATCGGTGATCGGGATTGCAAGGAGGGTTGCAAGCGATGGTCAGGATTCTTGCTGGAGGATGCAGTGATGGTGGGAAGGCAGCTTTGTTGCAGGTCGATGGCAGAGGCGCACTAAGGGGGGCTTGCACGAGTTGCTAAGGAGGTGGTTCGGAGGGGGGGATCCTGACTGGGTCGTGTTTCCATGGAAAGGGAGGTGTGCGAGATTCCACAGAAGGGTTGGAAGAGGTGGTTCAACGTGGGAAGCGGGTTGTGTTTTCACGGAAAGAGGGAGGTTGGGTGGGGGGCTTCGACGAGGGGCTGGGGCACGGGAGTTGGAGGACATAATGAGGGAGGTGGGGGGTCCTTCAACAGGGGTTGGGGCACGAGAGTTGGAGGGCGGAGGCTTGTAGGACGGGGATCGTGGGAGAGGGGGCTATGGCACGGGAGTTGGAGGCTTGCAGGACGGGGAACCGGGGGTGGGGGTGGGGGGGACCTCAAAGCTCGAGCATTGCAGGCAGGGGGGTGATGAATCTCCATGTCATCACCTTTATTCTATCATTTTCGCCTTAAAAACCCTACCTAATTCATGTAAATAACATCAATTTGTGCATATAACTCTACCTATATAATATACATACTTATTTATTTAAGTGTACAAATTACATCATAAAAATGAAATAAAATATATTTATACTTACAAAAAAAGTTTTAAATATATAAAATAAAGAAAAAATAATAAATAAAATATACAAAATAAAAATAAAAATGCACAAAACATAGATGAATATACCTATAAATATACTAATAAAAATTAACTACTAATCAATAGAGCCAAAAAAATAAATAAAAATCATAATAAAATACTACATAAAATAATAAACATTTTTTATTTTATACTAAAAAATTAATAAAATCGTTTATTATTTTTAATTAGGTGTTCTTTAATAAAATGCCATGTTTTGTCCTTTAGCGGCTTAGGTGGCCCAATTAGGGCGCTTCGTTCGTTGACCTTGGTCAACTTGACCCCCGCCTCCTGATTTGACACGTAGTTTGGTTTTCCCATGATTTCCGCCCTTTTTCCTGGCCATCTCGTCACTCTACCGCCTTCAATCCCCTCATATGAAATAATCATTGATTATTGTACATACACACCATGTATTCTAATCGCGTGTACATACACCCAAATCATTGTGTTTAGCCGATCAATATGGGTGCTCAACAAGGTCTATAAATAAAACCTTTGTTTCTCCTTCCAACTTTGGTCACCGTCTCGAGTCTAGGAAGCCTCGTCTTGGATCCAGATTGCCTTCTCGTGATAGGGGAAGTCGATTTGCGATCGGGCTAGGCTCCAAGAGCACAGAGGTGCACCCACGGTGGTTCTGCGACCACCCTACTCCTTGGGCACTCCCCAGATATATGACATGTCCATTTCTCATTTATTTTACTTCTCTTAGTCGTAGGTTTAATTTCCTGTCTTTAGTTTAGGATTAAATTAAGTAAATTGGCCTTAATTGTTTAACCCATACTTCGTCGGAGTTGAGCTCCGACGAGCTCCTCCGCGTGTCATCATCACCGCTCTATCACTTTATCCGCTTCCATCTTCATCCTCTTTACCTCTCGATCATGTTTTGCTCCTCCGCTCCCCCAAAACCCTCGCGGATCTGGACATCAGCTCTCCAAACTTCGTTGTCCGTCGGAGAGCATCACCCACTTCATCCTTCACCCCATTTTGCACCTAACTAGGTCGAGGCACTTTGCCATCGACCCGTGAGTCCATTTGTGCAGGTCCCAAGCGCCAAAGTAGCACCTGGGGGTGAAATTACACCTCGCTGGAGGCACCTGGGGTACCTCTTCTTCCCCGACCTCGTGGGGGGTGCTCCGGTGTGCCTCCGACCATCTTAAAGCCATCAGCCGGTAGGAGACCTCGATGCGGATCTATCTAGAACCCTTGGAGCAGCAAAGACCGTCGGAGGAGTAAGATCTCACCGGAGGAAGTTCGCCCAGGCGGACTTTCCTCCCTATTTTTCGTGATAGTCGCTCCGCCGTCGGATCAAGAAGGGCGACCCAGGTCATATTAGAGCCATTGGATGTCTCCGCTTCTTCATCGTCCGATCGCGATCCACGGTCTAATCTTGACCATTTATGAGTGAAGCGTCATCCACCGTTGCACGGGCGCCACGTGTTCAAGTAAAGAAGATCCAGGTGTCGGCTCGCGCCTATACTTGGGGTAATTGCATATTTATCCCCAAACTTTTTGTATATTTCTATTCAATCTTGTAAATAATATATAATGTGTTAAATAAATGGGAAAATTTTGTAATGGACCTTTGGACGGTTATGTATTTACACTTAGGTCCAGCCCACATGACCTCACGTGTCGTCCCACGTGAGGTGGTGAAATTTCAAGTAAACCATTGCGGGTTTTTATATTTAACATCCAGTCCAATATGAAAAGTACGTTGTATATTTTTGTAAAAATTGCTGAGAGGTCCCTGAACATTTTTTGTAATTTCGTTTTGGTCCTTCCAGCACGCATCACGTGTAGTCCCATGTGATGGGGTAAATTGCATGAGTACCCTAGCCAATGGTGTCATGAACATGAGGGGCTTTGGGTAGATTGAGTTGTGGCTCAACTCAAACTTGTAAATGGTAAAAGAAGGAGATTATGTCATCCTACAAGGACCTATTATTGCATATACACACATATTGTCAAGTCACGTCGATGAAGCTTGGGAGTAAGGATATTATATCGGTGAAGTTTGCACATGATAAACCATACTAACCAAGGTTTGATAATAAGTTCAAGAGTAACTACTTAATCACATGTAGTAAGGTGTTTAGAGTACCTTTATGTCTTGCCGAAATATGATTATAGTGGTACTTTCTTCTCTCATAGTAGCCAAAGAACAATTAATAATTTTGTGATGCAAAACAAAATATAAATGAAAAGTTGCTTTTTTTGTTGCCATACTTTGCCATGTTATGCTTATTAATATAATGCAAATGCTAACTTTTTAAATGTAAATTACATATTATAAAAGTTTCTAGTATTTGTTCATATATTAACTTTGAATATGTTTAATTGCAAACTAAATTAGATTAAATTCATGCCAAATCTTTGATGTAATTATGTTATAACTCCCCACACAAGAACATTTGGCTACGATTTGAATCTCTCTTGGGATGAGGATGTTGCATGTATGTATGTAAATATCTATGCATATTATGTATTTAATACGTAAATACGAATGCAAATATAAATATATGGATGTATGCATATATATATATCCCAAATTGATTAATATCGAACAAATTTAGGTTAATCCATTTGATTCAAATGGGAATTAAATCCAATAATCAAATTTAGTATTAATATGTTTACTTTCGAACCAAAGTTTTTTCAATTTTCTATCTAACAAATCGCAATTGTATTTGAATGATTTAATTCAATTAGCACCCCTACATGTCATGCATGATTAGTAATGAGCCATCAACTCTTATCATAAGGGGGGACTTTAAGCTATGATTAAAGATGCTAACTTAAAAAGATCTCTAATTGAATTAAATATTTTAAAATAATTTTTCTTCAAAGAAAAGGGGAGAAGAATATCTTAGTTTGCACATTTTTTGATATATTTTTTAAACCTTTTTCATAATGTTCAAAAAAGGAAGAGAAAAGGCATTTTAAAAACGTGTTTTTAAAAATTATATTCAAAATTTTCGTACATATTTTTTCAAACACATAAATGGTTCATTATCATAGACAAGAGAAAAATTACCAGGACATGCATAAGCATGCTTGTTTTGATGATAACAAACTTACGCATTTAACTTTTAGCTAGGTTAAAAGCAAGGAAACCAAAGGACCACAAAAAAGCTCAAGCATAAGGAGCTCAACCTCGAGTTAAATATTAAGGAGGAAGGTAATATCAAAGGATTTCAAGCTGAAATCAAGTTGAAGTATTTTTTTCGTCGATTATATTATCTTGTACTATTCTTTATAGATGTTGTAATGAAGATCAACTCAGTTATTTTTCTTACTAGTCAACTAAATCACCTCTTTAATCAACTAATTGGTTTCTATAGTTAACTGCTATCACTTTTCAAAAAGCATGATTTTAGACTATTTTTCTATTGACCATTCTTTTCTTATAACAGACTACGTAACGTCTCGGGATCCTAGATCCGATTTGTTATCGAGGATTACTAGCCTAAGTCCAATTGAAGCCCTTGACCATAACCCAAAATACTTAAGCTCGTATTAACTAGAGTATCTCTCACTACCTATAAGATGCTACCATGCTTTTTTACTACTAGATTTGGTATTGTGTTTGGGGTGCTAAATTTACTTTTACTTACATTCGCAACATCCTCTTTGCGCAATGACCCTTGACCTATTCTCTGTAATAGTAATAACTTCATCTATTGGACAACCCTTTCATCCTAAGTCTATGGTAGGGATGGATTCACCTCCTATATAGTCATTTCCACTATTAGAGGGAATTTGCCCTGATATCATTTGTAATATACCGGACCCTCGACATGGTCTGCTGTTAGAGATTTCTGGTCTAGACAACCTGTTGGGCTTGGGCCTAACTAGATGTGTTCAACAATGATCTCAAGAATTAGAATCCACTAGAAACTTGTATTGCATTTGTAAGAGCTTCTCTAGACTATGAAAAGATGGGAAATTGTGGATATAAAGATATGATGTGCATGCAACCTATTAAGATGTGTGAAGTATTTGATGCATGGTTGTTGACTTTGTGCGACCATTTCTTGTTAGATGGGGATTTGACTAAATCATGTTGGTTGTAGGTTACGCATATGGATGGGCGAAGGCTATCCATGCATGAGACGTGAACATTCAAATCATTTGCTAATTCCAAAGTGACTTCAGTTCATGATTCAGAATAACAGATATTCTAATTTTAGATGGACATTGTCATATCATAAATTCAGAGTTTAAGTTACTTACTATTGAGTGTGATCGTCATGTCGCTACTCCATACCACCCTCATACTAATAACTTTGTTAAAGTATTGAATAGGTAGATCAAGAAAATGCTGGGAAAGCTTGTAAGAGAAAACCATAAGTAGGGGTCTCACTTATTTAACCAGGTTCAGGGGCATAAAGTATATCTATAAGACACCTTTGGAGGTGCCTCCCTCTCAAATTTTTTATGCGAAGGTTTGCCATGTTTATATGGAGTTTATTCATAAGTCATTTTGGATAATCAATAAATGTAGCTTGAACCAAGATGCAGTATGCCTATAGCGAGAGTGTGAGTTGAATGAGCTCTTGGAGTTCATAAAATACCTTTACTAGAACACTGAAAATTTTAAGGACAAGATTATGATATACGGCATGATGCACATATCTATCACAAAGGTTTTTAACCTAATTTGATGCAAAGTTGAAGATGTTCTTGAATAAAGTACAAAATAGGTAGATAGGTATGTATTTAATACATGTGCATGATAATGGAAGTATTTGCATATCTGAATTGTTTCCTGGAGTGCCTTCTTTTTTGTGAATATGAAATATTTGAAACTCTTTCATCGAAACTGACCATAATTGCGATTTCTGTATATCCTATTTAGTTTGTGCAAGATGTTTTAGTAACTTGTTTAACTTCATGTGATGTATACAAGTGACAAATATTTTGAACGTTTCAAATTTCCACTACTGTTTATTCTTGTGTTGTTGACTTAATTTGTCTTCCTTTCTATGTTCTTATTACTATGAGAACATAGTTCGAACAAATCATTTGAATGTATGTATTTTAATATATAAAGAAGCTATGACTCTATATTATTATCTATTAAAATAAAAAAATTTCAAAAAATCTTTCTTAAAATTTTTAGAATGTCCGTAAAAGTATTTGAAAAATCCTTAAATTTTGATTTATTGTTGTTTTGAAAATTGGCTATAAACATCTATAAAATCCAATAAATTTTAATATCGAAAAACTGTGTAATATTCTTTAAAATCCTTAGAATTTTTGTAAAAAAAGGTTTGTACATGTACAAGTTTATCTTGTATAAAAATCATAGAATTTGGTATACGTTGAAATCCATAAAAATAGGAAATTATTTAAAATATGAATAGATATATAAATCATAAAAATGTACCTCATCAAAAAGAATTTTCTTTTGCACGTTGTGTACATATTGCATGCGGAAAGTTTTTTATGTTAAAATATTATTGGTTGTATAATGCATATAGTTTTGAAATTAAAGTTTTCTTGAGATTAGCCTTTTTTATCTTAGTAGAAACATGGACGTTGGGTTTAAATGTTCATTACTCTTACTAAAAGAGTCATTTCATATTAAATATTCAAAGTTTCTTAATAGATATGCATGTTGTATTTGCATGCATAATTTCTAGCCCAAACTAATTGATCATCACTTCACTTGCACAATTATAAAAAGCACTTATGAGCTCAATGGTTTTCCCAGGTTCGATGGATTTAATTTCTCAAGTTGGAACTTGATCTTATGATTCTTAAGGATAAGAAAAACTCATGAACACTTTAGAAAATTAAAGTACCAACTCAAAGTTGAAATAGAGGCAACGCACCTATATTACTAGATAAAATCCTAATATGTCATGTGTATGTTTTACATAACATATTAATAAAAAATTTTATTATGTGCCAACTTTGAAAATAATTGGAGTGGTTAGGGTGACACATCTCAAGTGTTAATCAATCTTTTTGAATGATCGTGTAAACTATAAAAAGAAGAAAGTAGTTTATGTTCTCTTATAAAGATTGTTCACAAAGGATGGACTCATGATGAATTTATGATTCATCACCTTTATTCTTTCATTTAACTAAAATTCTTGTTAAAATATATGAAAATAATAACTAATTTCCAATAATTGACATTCTAACCACAATTGTTCATATTATATATTTAACACTTATTTTATTTAAAATTAAATAATAAAGAAAAAATGAAAAGTAAAAGAAAAAGGAGGATGTATATAAAATATACAGAGATATCCTAACCCCGAGACCAGATCAATATTGACTTGATCGATTAAATAAATAAGTAGGGAGAGATAAGGATCTTAACTTGTAAAAATTATAGAAAACCAAGATCATAATTGTACATTAAACACATTTTTCACCTTGCAAATATTTTCACCTATTTTATTTATCACTTAGAAAATTCCAAATCAAAGCTTTTCTTTACAAAAGTTGTTCATAAAAATATTTATTATTTTTATAAAAATATCAGAATATTTAATATGAAAATAATTAATTATAATGAATGGAAAATCGTAAAAGCCGACATCTAAGGTTCGTAAATATTTATAGAAAACTCCAAATTGGTCAAACTCATTTTTAAACTTTATTTTATACTTAATACTATTTATTAAAAATATAAAAAATATTAGAATAAAACGGGTGAGTTTTGGTATTTAGACCTCGTTGTTTATATGTATTATATGTAAAATCTTCCTGATTTTCTAGTTAGTTAACATAATTCTGTTTAACTTAATTTCTTTTTTAAAATACTTCTAAAAATAAATAGAAAATATAAAAATATAAACTTAAATCAAAATACCTATAAAACCCGAACCCACGAAGCCATTACCTAAAATTTCTAGACCTCATAACTCGACCATATGGATTCAAAATTAGGAAATTTTCATTTTACAGTTTATTTTATTAAATTATCTATCAAATGACATTGATTTCATTAAAATCGGATTTAATATGCAAAATGTGGGATTCGAGATCGTATTAGTATATATTGTACAATGTACCTTAATTTATATTATTATATTTATATTAATTTAAAAATAAATGAATTTGTAAAATTTAAATAATAAATCTAATAAAAAATAAAAATACATAAAAATTTTACAAATTCATAACTAATTAAATAAAAAACACAAAAATATGCACAAATTTTAATAATAACAAAATCTTCAATAATTCTGTTTTAAAGATAATTTTACCTACTTTTCAATAAAAATAAAATAAAATCTTTTTTTCTATAAAAAATAAATAATAAAAATATGTTTTCAATAATAACATTGTTTTCAATCTTAAAAATAATATCAAAACTTTAAAAAATACTAAAAACCTTATCAAAATTCTGAAAAATAGAAAATATAATGAAAAACAAAAGAATTACATAATAAAAATCATATAAAAATTATAATGTTTTCTAAAATTAAAAAAATCACAAATTACTTAAAATCACAAAAAATATATAATTCGAAAAAATTAAATAAAAATATAGAAAAATTCTTAAAATAAATAAAAATTAGGAAACCCAATAAAACCTTAGTTTTCTATAGTTTAACCCCTGGTTTCGAATAGTTTGCCTCCCCAAGTTTGACACTGTCGTACTTAATCACTATACATCAAAGTTTAGGTGTATAAACAAAACAAACATAAATATTCTCTTAATTTCAATCGATCATTACAACGACAGTTGTCTATCTTTTTAGACGACTCGATCGATCGAGTTTTTGAGATGGCGACGTTGTTGCGGAGGCACTGCTAGGGTAGACTGTATACCTTAGGTTTAGGGTTTTCATTTTCACCATCTTATTTTTTTCTAACTTCACGACTTTTTGTTTCTGATTTAACCACCACAGGTTGAGCCGCGCAACTGAGAACCATAGAGCTAAATTTTTTATTTTTTTGTTAATCCCTTGTAAATATAAAAAAATATTAATGCAATTGCTCGTTTTTGTGTTTTTATAGAAGGAACCCCTTAAGGGTATCCCGACTTGTGCCTTCCTCCCTCTTTCTCAGGGCCTGTTTTACCAAGTATCGTGCACTTGGGGGAGCGGGCGCCCACCGTGATTTTCTCGCATCACGATTTTCTCGACGATTTTCCGTGACTTTTTCGAGGCTAGGTGCTTGTTTAGGATTTTCTCTATTTTTCTTTGTTTGTAACTCTGTAGCTAGACTTAGTACGTACAACCTAGATGCTTGTTTGATCACCTTGGACAAAAACAAAAAGAAAATCGTTAGACATTTTTTGAAAATACTCAAAAAAAGTGATAACCTGGAAAATAAAACAGGGACTACTAACACTATCTGACTCTAAAAATAAATGTAATTGACTCCATTTGTTTTGGGAGAGCAATCCCTAGTGAATGTTTGACAAGTACTCTCCAGATTTGTGAGTGAGAGATAACCCATAAGGTAGAGCCAAAGCTCAAATTTCTTTTAGAATACTACTGATTTCAACAGTTAATCATTTACTCTTCAGTGGGAACTCTCGGGTAGCCGGAAATGGTCTGAGTTCCCTTAGCATAGTGGGAGGTTTAGAGGACGATCTGTAAGGCTTTGTCCTCAAGTAACACGAGTTGCCGGAAACATTCCCTACTTACTTACGTACTAGGTGAGAATAGGTGATTCTCTGTAAGAACTCGGGACAGTCTTCCGGGGAAGTTTTGAGCACCTATCAGCTTGCATAGTCTATGAGAAGACTTGTACTACTAATTAACCCTAAAACTGAAAAGATTAACGACCGACTTTTTATGGCCATCTTTGGGTTGAGTTGGTGAAGACGGGATTTGCCATGTGTTTGATTTTGTGGTGTAAGTCCCATATTTCAAAGATCTATATCATCTAGTCATCTGTCTTATCAAGATGATGGGTACGAGAATGCTTTCGGTCAACTCTAACCATTCCGCTCTCTCAAGTTCCTACCTAGCCATCTTGGTCGGTTTTGTATGTCCCTCTTCCCAAAATAAAATCCCATCACATCTCTTCTTCCAGACATGACTCCGACCCTGGAATCTCTCTTCCCTCTCCATCTTCTTCTCAATCATTATCATCATCACCTTCGATTTGAGAGAACCCTCATCTACAGCCGCATTTACACATTGACTTGGCCAAACCTGATCTAGACTCTTTCTCCTTTCTAGAAAACATGACAAGTACTCTCCAGATTGACTCCATTTGTTTTGGGAGAGCAATCCCTAGTGAATGTTTGACAAGTACTCTCCAGATTTGTGAGTGAGAGATAACCCATAAGGCTAGAGCCAAAGCTCAAATTTCTTTTAGAATACTACTGATTTCAACAGTTAATCATTTACTCTTCAGTGGGAACTCTCGGGTAGCCGGAAATGGTCTGAGTTCCCTTAGCATAGTGGGAGGTTTAGAGGACGATCTGTAAGGCTTTGTCCTCAAGTAACACGAGTTGCCGGAAACATTCCGTACTTACTTACGTACTAGGTGAGAATAGGTGATTCTCTGTAAGAACTCGGGACAGTCTTCCAGGGAAGTTTTGAGCACCTATCAGCTTGCATAATCTATGAGAAGACTTGTACTACTAATTAACCCTAAAACTGAAAAGATTAACGACCGACTTTTTATGGTCATCTTTGGGTTGAGTTGGTGAAGACGGGATTTGCCATGTGTTTGATTTTGTGGTGTAAGTCCCATATTTCAAAGATCTATATCATCTAGTCATCTGTCTTATCAAGATGATGGGTACGAGAATGCTTTCGGTCAACTCTAACCGTTCCGCTCTCTCAAGTTCCTACCCAGCCATCTTGGTCGATTTTGTATGTCCCTCTTCCCAAAACAAAATCCCATCACATCTCTTCTTCCAGACATGACTCCGACCCTGGAATCTCTCTTCCCTCTCCATCTTCTTCTCAATCATTATCATCATCACCTTCGGTTTGAGAGAACCCTCATCTACAGCCGCATTTACACATTGACTTGGCCAAACCTGATCTAGACTCTTTCTCCTTTCTAGAAAACATGACTGGAAAAGGGCCTGAACAACAACAAACTACCTCGATAGTAATCGATCAGGCAGCCATCAATAGTGGTTTTATAGCTTCCCTTGAACAGATGCAGAAAAAAATAAGAGAGTAGCGAGGATTGATGAACAATGTCTAGGCACAGCTGACATAGTTGAGATATCAGATAGAGACTCCTGACATTGAGATTCCAAGAGATGAAGCCGATGAACAGAATGGAGCACAGAGACCTCTACTAGATCCAAAATGCATGATGGAAGCAGCTCTACAATCTTGGAGCTACAACTACACATCGGTGGATCCGTCTCCCTATTATCCGTGGAAATTTTGAGCTCCATCCATAGACAATATAGTTGTTGCCCAAGTTTCATGGGCTATCTACGGAGGAGATGCACCTGTACCTACAAGAATTCGAGTTGATCTGTAGCATGATGCATGATCAATATGTGAAAGAGTACACGATTAAATTGATCATGTTTCCATTCTCCCTCATGGACAGAGCAACCTATTGGCTTAAGCACTTAGGGAGATACGTGTTCACATGGGAACAATTGACGATTGAATATTTGAACTAGTATTAGCCACTCTGTCGCACGAATGTTGCACAAGCTATGATCAATAATTTCACTACGATCGGGAACGAGCAGTTCCATGTGGCATGTGATAGATTCTGAGAGCTCATAGATAGGTGTCCCCACCACGATAGTTAGCTCAAAGCCGAACTCAGTTCAGAGCTTCTTTTGTGGGCTTATACATGAGTTACAGAGCTAGTGAATGCCTCCTATGGTGGTTCTTATTTTTCCAAGCATGAGGATCAAGTTTGGGCTATCTATGAGGAGATGGACAAAAACTATACCACAATGTCCTAGACTCGAGTCTATACTCAGACTAAGCCACCTACTTACCACCAGCATTCTCGTGTGGCAAACATCGAAGGAACTCCTTCTTCTATCATTTCTACACATGATGAATCCTCGTCAACTGATATGGGGATTATCGACTAGAAGTTGGATTGTATGGAAATAATAGAAAATAAGTGCCAGAATTTGGACAAGCTCAATAAGATTGACGAGCTTGAGAGACGCCTTAGTGATCTGAAGACACAAATCATGTGCCTTCAAGAAATACAAGCTGATTCCAACAAGTCTTGTAGATCACATGTTGATTTAGAAAATCAGGACTGAGGCATACTTTCGCGGCCATCAATTCAGCACATTTACCATGTACACTCTGAGATGACACATTAGTCTCAAGCTTATTAGCAAATCCAGCAGACACCATCATCTGACACCCAAGTGGTGGTATATCATAGTGATCAGCCGCTAGAATATATGCCTCCTGCTTACTCTGAGATACCTAAGACATTGACCGAGGTCAATGTGATATGGTACAACCAAAAGCAACAACCAGAGATCCATCGCGATCATTCTGGTTTTCACTGGTCTTTAGGAGATGCCTCTTCCTAACAAGCACTCCAGGCACATATAGGGCAGAACAGAGAATCACAACAGCATTTCGATCCTCGTCAATACCAGCCAGCTCAGTCGAGACAAAACATATATCCTTCACAATATCAGTAGTCTTACCCTCCACATCAACAGTTAGCTCCACAACAGCCTCAGTATCACCAAGGCAACTCATCTAGGTCTCATGGTCCTTTCCATGATAACCCAACTCTTAAACATCTCTCTAATCTGATAGTCGATCAGCAAGTCACTTTTAGGTGAGAAATGGTTGAGTTTAAGGCTCATGTCACTGACTTAGTCAAAGGGCAATCTGTTATTCCTACTCAGATCAAACCAAATCCGAATAGTTTAAAGAGGAAGTTAGAGCAGGTACACATAATAGAACCAACCATCCAATCACCGGTATTTTCATATGACTTTGTTTACTGTGATGAAGCTAATTTCATTTTTGTTAAGAGCGGTAGGATGCCAGCAAGAGAAGACTTAACTAGGCTCGAGGAAGATATACTTGAGGATACAAGAGAGCCTGTTGAGTCTGTTGATGGTGGTGTTGATGCTGCCTCTCCCTTTGAGTACATCGACAGTGGTACTGATGCCACTAGACCCAAAGAGAAACAACCAAAGTCTGATGCCGTTGCAGTTGCTTTGCCTTTCTTTTTGTACAATGATGATGATGGAAAAACATAAAAAAATTATAAAAGAGAAAATCCAAAAAGAGAAATAAATATAAGACATTTGATCCTTCTCGAGCTCATGAGTCTTTCTCTGATCTACATGGAGTAAGTCCCCGTTATCAAAAAAAACTTTTTCTTTTTCTAATCCTCCTATTGTACAGACTAACAAGGAGTATATACATATACCTTTTCCCCAATCCCTCCACTTGGAAAAAGGAGATAAAAAAGAAAATATCAAAAAGATTCAGATGAATGATCTGACGAAATGCTAGATAAATTCATAATCCAACTTACCCTTTCGATAGTCTTGGCACACATCCCTCTTCTGCAGAAAGGTCTAAAAGAGCGAACCACAGTCTATAGAAAGAACAGGTAGCAAAACCATTGTTCAAAGATCCATATGTTGACCAAGGATACATATCACGCTATCTAGAACTGTCTCCTAGCCAAGATATCAGGCACGGGAGCACCGTATGTCAGATACGAGATCCTCGATCAGACTTTTGATCGTACTCTTTTAGATAGTGGATCTTCAATTAATCTCCTCCATTCTTTCTTACTCGACAAGTTAGAGTTCGGACCTCTTTGACCAAGCAGAATGGTCTTGCAGTTTGGCGATAGATCGATCAAGAGGCTTAAGGGATTAATTGAAGATGTTATCGTCGCCGTTCAGGGTTTGAAATTCTCGGTGGACTTCATCGTGTTGGACATGATGGTCCCTAAATGTGTGATCGATACCCTGATTATATTAGGACGACCTTTCCTGATGACAGCTAAGGTCGTATCTGATTATGGTATTGTGAAGGTCTACTTTCGCATCCAAGGTGAGAGTATACATATAGAGACGAGCCAGGATGCAAAAGCTAAATCAGAAGAGTCAAAGTGAGAATCTAACGATGAGCCTGATAGTCATCGAGACTGCAATTTTGTACAGACTAACGATGAGGCAGTTTGGGCTGAACCAAGTACACAATATTTTATCACCCCTTCAGTAGTGTCTGAGATTTAGTTATCAGATGATGGGAGATTGGAAAAGCACAGTCTTGAAGCTGATTAATGACAAGGGTGATGGAGACGATTTTGGAACTTTTTCAGATCATTTTGATACTCATGATCCCTCTGAGCCTGAAGTGAATAATTAATTATTTCAGTCACCTTTAGATCACTCAGATTTTGAAGATGATGATTGGCAGTGTTTCGTAGAATTCCTATCACTTCGGACTTTGTCAGAGGAGCTACAGCCAACTTGGAGACTGAGCCAATTCAGAATAGTCAGCTATCAGATAAGCAGTCTTCGGATCTTTCTAAGTCAGAGCAGACCGAGCTAACGCATATCGACCTAGTAGCATATACGCAGGCCCTAGTCAGACTAGCTCTCCTTGTTCCTTCTCTCCCTGAGCTGAAACCATTATCTTAGAGTATGAAATATTGATTCCTTACTGGAGATCCTAAAATGTTTCCAATCATCATCCTTCTGATCTTATCGAATATCAAGAATCCCATCTGATGGAGATTCTTGAAAAGAAATGCACGGCAATCGGGTGATCGGTAGTTGATCTCCATAGGATTAGTTCGGCTCTATGCTCCCACCACATTTTTCTCGAGGATGAAGCCAAACCATCTCCTAAGTTTTAGTGCGGGCTGAACCCTAATCTTCGAGAGGTGGTTATGAAGAAAATATCTAAGAGGTGGAGCGTGGATTTTATCTATCCCTTCTCCGACTCCAAATGGGTTAGTCCTTTACATGTGGTACCTAAGACGACGGGTATCACTACAATGATAAATGAGGATGGAGAGGAGATCGCTACCCGAGTACGGACTTCTTGGCGTGTTAGTGTGGACTACAGAAGTTTGAATCAGGCGACCAAGAAGGATCACTTCTTGCTACCATTCATTGATCAGATCATCGAGAGGTTAGCCGTGGAGAGTCATTATTGCTTTCTTGATGGGTACTCAGGGTATAACCAGGTGGCTATAGCACCTGAAGATCAATAAAATACAGCATTCACATGTTCGTTCGAAAGGTATGCTTTTAAACGGGCGCCCTTTGGATTATGTAACTCAACAACTACATTCCAAAGGTGTATGCTTTCGATTTTCGTAGACATGGTGGGCGATTTTTTGGAGGTCTTCATAGAAGATTTTCCAGTCTATGGTAATGATTTTGACTCATGTCTTTCTAGACTAGACCGCGTGATTTAGAGGTACATGGAGGTTAACCTCATTCTTTGTTGGGAGAAGAGTCATTTCATGATGACTCAGGGGATGGTCCTTGGTCATACCATCTCTAACAAAGGCATGGAGATGGACCCGACCAAGTTGGATATCATAAAGAAACTCAATCAGTCATCTAGTTTGAAGCAGTTACGGTCTTTCCTTGGGCATGTTGGTTTCTACCGACGTTTCGAGACTTCAGCGAAATTGCCAGACCATTATCTAACCAAGTTTATTATTAATGATAAGTGTCTTTCAGCTTTCAAGAATCTTAAGAACATGGTTGTAGAGGCTCCTGTCCTTCAGCCACTTGATTGGTCTATATCTTTCGAGATCATGATGGATGCCTCCGATTTTGCCATGGGGGTTGTGTTGTACAGAGGAGGGATGCCCTACCTTATGCCATACACTACGTTAGAAAGACTTTATATTCTGCCCAAAACACTACGTTAGAAAGAAATGACAGTCGTAGAATTTTCCTTAGACAAGTTTAGGTCCCATATCTTAGGATCTAAAGTAATAATTTTCACTGATCATACCGCCATAAGGTACATAGTGGATAAGAAGGATTCCAAATCACATTTGACCAGATGTATCATTCTACTCCAGGAGTTTGATATCATGATTAAGGACAAGCTCGGAGTCAATAATGTGGTGGCATATCACCTCTCCTGACTAGAATTGCCTGAGACTTTTGAGTTTGATGCACCAATTATCGAGACCTTCCCCGACGAGGTGATTCTTGTTGTCGCCTCACTCCCATGGTATGCTGACATTGTGAACTTTCTTGTTTCTAAGAAAGTCCCACAAAATTGATCCAGAGAGAGACTTGAGACTTTCCTCATGAAAGCCAAGTCATACCATTAGGAGGATCTGATCCTTTATCATGAAGGAGTGAATTCTGACTGGCATCAGTGTATTCCTCAGGAGGAATACCAGAGTGTTCTCATGTATTTCCATAGATTAGAAGAGGTAGGACACCATTCAGGGAAGAGGACAGCACATAAGGTGCTTCAATACGATCTTTGGTGGCCTACTCTCGTTGTGGATGCCATGCACTCGTAAAGAGATGTACTGACTGTCAGAGAATGGGCACTTGTGGACATAGAGACATGATGTTGATGAAGCCGATTCATTTTCGTGAGGTGTTTGATGCATGGAGTATCGACTTTATGGGCCCATTCTTTAAAATTCAAGGATTTGAGTATATATTTCTGGCTGTAGATTATGTGAGTCCTTGGGTAGAGGCTATTCTTGCCCGAGTTGCTGATGCAAACACGGTTTGTAAGTTCCTGAAAAAGTATATCATTTCACAGTTCAAGGTCACTTGAATTCTGATATCAGACAGGGTTAGCCACTTCGTCAACGATAAGGTAAGAGCACTTGCTAATGCGTTCAACATAGATCACCAGGTTGCTACTCCGTATCATCCTCAAATGAAGGGTCTAGCCGAAGTATCAAATAGGGAGTTAAAGACGATCTTGCAGAAGGTTGTTCGCTCAAACCATGATAGGTCACAGCTTTTGTACTCAGTTCTTTGGGTCTAGAGAACATCCTTCAAAACTCCATTGGGTACATCTCCCTTTCAACTCGCTTATGGCAAGCCATGTCACTTACCTGTTGAGATCAAGCACAAATTATGGTGGGTAGTGAAAGAGTTATCTTTGGCCTAGACGATGAAGAAGATCAGAGGCAAATAGAATTGGCAGCCTTGGAGGAATTGAGAGACGAAGCTTTCACAAATATCATGCACTATAAGGATTGGATGAAGAGTGTCATGATGCTCACATCAACCACAAGTAGTTTGAGTTCGATTAGAAAGTTTGGCTATTCGATGCGAGACTAAAATCATTTCACAGGAAACTTCAGAGCAAATGGAAAGGCACATATTTTGTGTGAAATGTGTATGACAATGGTAGCATCAATATATCTAAGTTGTCTTCTAATTCCACCTTTCGAGTCAATGGTCAGCGATTGAAACCCTTTTTTGATCATGAACCACCGACCATTGAGGTTTCCCCGATTCATTTTGTATGAGATGTGCTCTTCACTCTTTATTCTCTGCATTTCATACCTGATTTTCAAGATCACTTTGTACATATTCTCGATTTCTTATGTCTTCATTCCATCTGTCACACCCTTAGGTATCATCTAGAATTTTTGCTACACTTAGGATGCACTTTATCCTAACTATAGGGGGTGTAGACATCATGTTGTTCATATCATCTTGTTCTATTACCCCTGTTTCTGCTTATACTTAAGGTGGGCTTTACCCTAAATATAGGGGGTAATATCACTCATTATCACTTTTGATCGTTTTCGATGTTGTATTGTCTGTTCTCTCACTTTTTCCTCAACTTTTGATATTATTCTTTATACGTAGGTATATTTTACCATAAGTATAGGGGGACAAACCGAGCCTTTAATTGTGTACATTCTCTTGACCTCGATCATCTTTGATTTTGAGTCTGTTATCCTTAAGATTACTTGATCCTAAGTATAGAGGAGATGATTGACTTCTATTCTTTATTTGTTATTCTTTTTGAGTCGTTGTAATATAGAATTCTTTTCATCAATCTATACTTAGCCTGAGTTATGTCTTCCTTTATCTCTTCTTTAGTCACTATGAGGACATAGTTCATGCTAACTATAGGGGGTGTCGTATATATATGTTGTATAAACTTTAGAAGCCATAACTAGTACTTTATTGTATTTTAATAATATATCTCTTTAAAAGTATGGGCGTATATTTTGAGTTTCTAAAAGCCGAGAGAAAATCGCAAATATAACTTATTAAAAAATGACTTAAAATTAGCATATAAAAATGTTGTGAAATTCGTGGATAAAATCATTAATTATTTAAAACTTTTAAAATACTTGTAAAATCTTGTATAAATATGTATAATCTTATATATAAAAATTATGTAAAATCCTTTGTAAAATATACAAAATCCTTTTAAAATTAGTGTAAATAAAATTAATCCATTAACTTTTTCCAAAAAGACTCTAAAAAATTGAAAAGTTTTAAAATTCAATAAAATTTGAAAAATTCTTTAAAAATCACTTAAAAATTTAATCGGAAAAATACAATTCATAAAAAAATTTTTGCATTCATTCGTATTTTTCAGAACAAGTCTGATTCTTGAACCAATGGATCTAAATCTGAGAGATGGATCTTGGTTTAGGTCTTAATCCACTTAATTCTAAAGGGACTTTATTAGGATCTGGAATTAAGACTCTTCATCTCTTTTAGATTTAATTTTTTGGGTTCCATGAGATCATGTTCGGAATTCAACTTGAACATGCCTAAGTAGGACACATGTCATCCGTTTAACTCTTCTCCATTTAAATTAATTTTGAACTCATGCACTCTACACTTAGCTCAACTTTCATGGGGTTGCGAAGGGCGATCCATTTCAGTGGTGGGTTTCCATCCTCGTCTAGTGATGCTGACGTCTAAAGATGGGAGAGATTGGATTGAAATAAAGCTTCGGATGAGGGAAGGATCTGCTGGCACAATTTTTCCAAGACCCTAAAAAATGGACAGAAAGAAAAGATGCTATATACGTTGGGGCATAAAAGATCTATACAATGTAACAATCAATTATTCTAAAAACAAGTCATTCACCAAATACAAATATGACCAAAATAGTCTAAGCTTCAGAAAAGCATGCATTATCTTAGTGGAGACTTGGCTAGACTGGCTATGCTTTACAAGGAGATGTGATTGCACTGATCACACTCCAGTTCTCTTCCCATAGTTCTTCTTATTTCTATATTCGATTGTGGACACAATATGACTTGACCTTAGAAGGAAATGCCCCCCTCCCCGAGGATCGAGTAGTTGGATGAGGGTCCAGTCGGAGTGTATTACTAGGATGGATGGTTTCTTTGCTTCTCTAAGCATGAAGAGCTAAAACCTTTCACACATAGTACAAATTGCTTTCAAAGCTAAAAAGATGGCATGATGGATGGGTAGATATGAGCTGGTTGTTGAGGTGAACTTGGAAAAGGATTTGTGGAACTTAAGGGATGTCTAGCCTTAAATCCTAATTCTAATAGAGTCACGATACACTATTAATCCAAAGGTCTAAATCCAAGTTCTAAATTTTGGGTGATGTGAGATTCGATTTAAAGAAACAAGCATTTTCTAAGTTCTTTATTTTCCTTTTTCTTTTTGTTTGCACTTATTTATAGAATAAGTGTTTGCTAAGGGACTAGCAAAGGTAAAGTATAGGGAATGATGAATCTATTATTCATTACTTTTATTCTCTCATTTTGGCTAAAATCCTTGGTAAAATGCATGAAAATAATCACTAATTCCCATTAGATAAGATTCTAATCATAATTGTTAATATTATATATTTAACACTTATTTTATCCAAAATTAATAATAAAAAGAAAAATAAAAAATAAAAGAAAAAAGACGATGTATATAAAATATACAAACTGATTCTAACCCCGACATCGGGTCAATATTGACTTGGACGATTAAATAAATAATTAGGGGGATATAAGGATCTTAACTTATCAAAATGATAGAAAACTGAGACCATAATAGTACACTAAACACATTTTTCACCTTACAAATATTTCACTTATTTTATTTATCACTTAGAAAATTCCAAATCAAAATCTTTTCTTTATAAAAGTTGCTCATAAAAATATTTATTATTTTATAAAAATATCAGAAAAACATACAATATAAAAATAATTAATTATTACAATGAACCGAAAAAGTCGTAAAAGTCAACTTCTAAGGTTCGTAATTATTTATAGAAAACTACAAATTAACCAAATTCACTTTTAAATATTTTATACTTAATATTAGTTATTAAAAATATCAAAAAAATAATTAGAATAAAATGGATGAGTTTTGGTGTTTGGGTCCCATTGTCTATATGTACAATAAGTAAAATCTTCCCTATTTTCAAATTAATTAACTGTAATTCAGTTTAACTTGATTTCTTTTCTAAAATACTTATAAAAATAAATATAAAAATATAATATAAGCCAAAATGTCAATAAATCCCGAAGCCACGAAGCCGTTAGTTAAAATTTTGGAGCTCATAACTCGGTCGTATGGGCCCTGAATTGGGCAAACTCAGATTCAAATTCGTTTTATTAAATTATCTATGAATTGACACTGATTTCGCTAAAATCAGAGTTAATATGCAAAATATGGATTTCAAGACCGTATTGATATATAGTGTGCAATGTACATTAATTTATATTATTAAATTTATATACTTCATTAATACTTTATTCTTGAATTAGAATAAATAATTTTCTATTATTTATTTATTTATATACTTAATTTTTTAAAAAATTATTTATTTATTTAGCTACTTAATTATTAATTATTTAATTAGTTATTTAATTATATCTTCTGATTATTAATCTAATTAGTTATTAATTTTAATAAATTAATTAAAGTAATTATTTTTTATTCGCACGTGACCTACATGCCATGTTCCTTTCCCCTTTTCTCCCCTGACTTTCTTCCTCCGCCACATTCCTTCTTCTTCCTCCTCTCTTCTCCTCTGCCCAGTTCCACCGACTGCCACCAACCTCCCAACTGACCGATCGTTGGTCGGTAGCCAACAACCTCTAGTGACGCAACCCTTAGTGAGACGCCATCCGACTCTATAAACCCCAAGTAACCTCTTCCTATAAATACCCTAACCCTCCAACGTCGGTGAGGCATCCGCCATTGACATAGCTTCCTCTACCTATGAGTTTGGGAGAGAGCAATAGTTGGAGTGGTGACAGTCTCCAGCTCCAACTCCATCAAGCGAGAGAGAGGGTCGAATCCCGATGAGATCGTTGTCTCAGAGTGGAGCCTCGCTTCGTCGTGCGCAGCCTCCCTGAGCCGTCGCTGGTTGAGGCAAGTACCATAGGAGCTCAGCTGAGCTCCAGCATCCACAGGCGACAACACCGCATAACTCCAGGTTTAGTCCTCCCATCTTCATCTCTGCTTCTTCCTTCTCACAATATACTCCATTCTCTCTGTAATTCACTCCGATCATCTCTGATTCCTGCTTGAATACATTCTAATTTTATCATTGATCCATCTCCACCTTTACACCTCAACATTTTCATTCTACCTTCCAAATCAATCATCTCGTTCACGTTCAGTGAACGGTGGACCCATTTTCCATCCACCGCCTCCGGTGAGGCTCTTTCTCTCACCTTTTCTCTAAATTATTTTGGACCGAGGTGTATACCTCGAGTCATTTTATCTATTACAGGTCTTCAGGATACACGAGCAGTATGCATCTGATCACCATCATCTTCGGAATTCCTGAAGATCCGATCCATAATGCTTGCCATAGAGATTCAAATCCAAGTGCCTGAACAATCGTCTTAAGTATCTGGAAGTACATAACAAAGTAGAAGCTTGATCATCAGGTCGACATTGAGATTGACCCTCGGAGAGAGCCTAAACATCAGAACCTCGATTTTATCACCATCATACTTTAGCTTTTTTCTTCTGGAGAGCATTCGTCCGAAGCCTCTGATCGCTAGATCAAGGTTTGATCGAGGAGGTCGCGTCAACCTCCACCCTAAGAACCCTCAAAGAGTTTGTCCCCTGTGGAATTTAATTAGGGAGGAACTCGGATTACAGTCTATGTTGAATTAGATAAAGTAACTTGATTCGAGCCATTTGATCTGCATCAAACAAAAGCCGTCGATCTGATCAAGTAGCATAAATGACGTCTGATTTAGGTGAGGGGTTCGACTAGGATCGTACGATTGAGATCTATTCACAGCCATCCAATCCAAACTTCAATCTGACGGACCTGATCAGCAGCGCATGTGTCGGTATCTTACATCGCCTGCCGCCACACCGCTTTACACCTTAAAGTGGTGCACTTGCGAAGCACGTGCACAACAAATATTTTTCTAGCCAATTTATGCATACTCCCCGTGTTTCTACCTATTACACGTGCATCCCTCATTTTCTAAAAAATTAAAAACACACCCTTATACTGTATACTACACTACTATACGTACCATCTACATAAAAAAATACAAAATAAAAAAATAAAAATATATATATAAATATCGTAATTTACTCTCTATACAGTATAAAAGCAGTTTTTTAAAAAATCATTTTTTATTTTTCACAAATCATTAAAACACTAAAAAATATAACAAACTTTAAAAATCATAATAAAATATAAAAACAACTCTAAAAATACTTTTAAAACTAGCTAAAATATATTTTACTATATTTTACATATTAAACCAAAATCAAAATAAAAAATAAATAATAAAACTAATAAAAAAGAAAATACATAAAATTTTTAAATTTTGTAACTAATTAAATTAAAATCACAAAAATACGTACAACCTGTCATTTTAAAGATAATTTCACATACTTTTCAATAAAAATAAAATAAAAGACTTTCATTCTGTTTTTTGTAATAAAAATAAAAAAACTTTTTTCAATAATATCATTATTTTCAACCTTAAAAATAATACAAATCCATAAAAATACTAAAAAAACCTTTTAAAAATTCATAAAATATTAAAAACATGAAAATTATTAAAAAAACAAATAAAAAATAAAAAATATTTTCTAAAATTTAAAAATTACAAAAATACTTAAAATCATAAAAACAATACTAAATTTACAAAAATTAAATAAAATCCATAAAAATAAATAAAAATTAGGAAACCCAATAAAACCTTAGTTTTCTATAATTTAACTCTAGTTTCAAATAGTCTGCCCCCCTGAGTTCGACACTCCCATACTTAATCACTATACATCAAAATTTAGGTGTATAAATAAAACAAACATAAATCTTCTGGGAATTTCAACTGATCATTACAATGACAGATGTCTATCTTTTTAGATGACTCAATCGATCGAGTTTTTCAACTCACTAAAGGACATTGGCTACCACCTCTATCAACCTTAATGGAGATAAAGCAATATCCACAATAAGAATAAAAATGCTTATTATGTGTGTATTTTTAATGTCCATTTGGATGATAGAAAGTGGACAATAGTCCCCATTCTCTTATGACGAGGGTTCACAAAATGACTTGTGAGAAGATACTCTCATTGGCACCTTTATTAGCCTTCATAGATTTGAAGCAATAATCCACTATAAAAAATATACTTTTTAAATTAGTATGTATGTGGAACAAGAGTGAGCCTTGCCTTATAGGAGGTTTGAGAAAATAAATAAATAAAAATCTAATAGATGTATCCAATGAACAATAAAAAAAGGAGGAAAAATAATTTTAAAGAACATTTTTATGTCTCTAATCAAAAAATGAATGAGAACAACTAATTTGACCAACTAAAAATAAGCATAAAGAAATAAATTCGAATAACTAAAATAGTAATTACTCTACTTATATTTTATAAAATAAAATATCTTTCATATTCTTAAATATACTTAAAATTAACGTATGTCTCCCTTACCCTTTTTAAGAAATATATACTACATCAAGAAAATATCAAAAAAATCCACTAAAATAAATGATAATAAAGTAAAAACCATGTTTGCCAAATGATACACTTTGCAGACCTATTTATAAGAAACTCCAAATTGACTAAAGTAACCTTAAAAGTTCATATTTTGATAAAAACTTAAAAAGGAGAGTTTTTATCAATTGTGTCCCTCCGAGATATTCCAATATCAGTTATGCCCCTCCCTTTTGGGAATATCAGTTGTGCCCCTGACTTCTTGCCAATCTATCGCTTGTGCCCCTCGGGGCAGTGATCGTCTATAACCAACACAAGTTGACGTTAACTTTGAGGACACAAATGGAATTAAATTAAAAAAAAGTCTGTAAAGTCTAATGCATCCTCCTCCTCCCCCATCTTCTTCCTCTTCTTCACTTCTCTTCCTCCTCCCCCATCTTCTTCCTCGTCTCCCTTCTCTTCCTCCTCCATAGCTCCTCCCTCCTCCACTTTGAGATCTCCTGCAGCATCCCTCGAGACCCTGCTCCGCCCACGCGCCTCCCCCCACACCCGCCTCAGCTCGCCCTCTCTGCCACCTCCCTCCGCCCCCAGCTCTCCCTCTCCGCCCCAATACCTCCCCTCCTCCTCCAACTCTCCCCCTCCCCCAGACCTCCCCTCGCCACCCGCACCTCCCCTCTGCCTCTAGCTCCTCCCCCCCCCCCCCCCCCCGCCCCCAGCTCCTCCCCATCCTCTTCCTCACCTTCCCTTCCTCCTCCCCAGCACCTCCACCTCCTCCTTCTTGCACTCTACCACAAGATGTCTCATCAGCAGCTCCAGTAACACCACGTCGAAGCTGTAGATGTCACATTTCCCGCTCACCATCATGCTCCTGCAGGCCTCTGGTGCACTTTCCGTGTATGTTTGGTTAAGTTAAATTTTTCATTAACTGATTCATTAAAATTCATCAAAAATTCAAAAAAATTTACCATTCTATCTGTAATAAGTGATATATCTGTGAAAATACAAAAAATAGCAAATCGATGGATGCATAAAGGTGATTAAGAGAGAGAAATTATGAAGAAAAAGGAAGATGAACAAATGGAGGAGGAAGAAGAAGTCTGGACAATTATACCCCTCTTAATTGCACCATGATTTGAAAAAATTGTGGTTAAGTTCAACTCATTGACGATTAAACTAACGGATGGGCACAAGTGATAGAACGATAAGAAATCAGGGGCACAACTGATATTCTCAAAAAGGAAGAAGTATAACTGATATTACAATATCTCAGAGGGGCACAATTAATAAATTATCTTAAAAGAAATATAGCAAACATATGTAAAAGCATAAATATAAAAAATATTTATTTTTTTCTATGTTACAATACAAGTTCGATCTTTAAAATTCAAATCTATTTTCTTCATCTTCTATAACTAAATCCAAGTTCATTACTTCTGTAACTTAAATTTATCTAAGAAAAACATATAAAAAATATAACTTGATAAATAGACAAAACATATTTTTATATTGGTATATATGTGTGTATTAAAGTAGTAAATTTATTTAGAATTCCATGATTACTTTTTCTTGATTTCTTCTTAAGTAGTTAAAATTTTACTATTCTTATAAAAATCGTATATTTACGGATAAAGTATAAATAAATATCTTAATAATTACATTGAAAATAATTAAAAAAATCTATAAGAATCGAATTCATACTCAAAAATATGTTAAAACAATCTAAAAATCATAACTCGGAAAATAAGTTTTTTTATGGAAACGTTGAATATTGGCACTTTTGATCATTTTTTCAAGAGTTTCAATTTTCAAAGTTCTAGGTCTTACACAATTCTTAATCTATCAAACACATGTCCTAATAAGGCTACGTCTTAACACCTAACTGAATTTATTATAGTCTTCTTCTTCTCTCCTCTTCCTTGTGCCCAAATTGGTCGCCATCACATCAAAACCATTCACCCCAACCACATACATCGAAGGTCAGCTAAATCTGTATGCATTCAGGGGAAGGTGGAGTTCAACCCTATGATCAAAGCCTCAGTTGTGGACCCCACATAATGTGGAAGGTGCCCAACCTTGGTATGGGGCCAGTTCTTTTGTTCGTTATATGAACCATAAACAACTACCATCCTTTTTTGTGAGTTTTAGCTCTGGTATAAACCTATCACTAATAACTCAAGGATGGAGCATGTGGAGGTGTGCATGGCTTTGCGGGTGCATGCATGGGTGGGTGTGTGGGTGTTATTGGAAATGCGAGCCCACGGCGAGCCATTATGCAATAAATGTTATTGCAATTCACTCCTTAATCTGAAATGAAGAATACATAATTTGCATTATAGGTCCCTTAGTACAATTAGGGTTATGTACCATGGCCATCTTGATGATCATACAACTGTTGATTCAGTTATTGAATAATAGAGGTCGGTGCTTGGATGAATATCTAAAGAGTTAGATTGAGGACTCATCAAGCACCGTCAAATGATTGTTAAGAGATGATCTCCAGCCTGAGAAGGAGATGGCAATCCTTTTCTCTAAAGGCTGATATCTGACCGACCTCTTGATGCAGGTCCTCTGCATAGGAATAGAGATTCGGAGGTGTCAGACTAGTTAGGTCAAAGAGTTGACTTAACGAGATCGAGATAACCAAAGTCCTATATCGTATGTTGTCATGATATAGGCACGCATCCTCTGACCGGAGACAGATGTGTTACTATATATCTGAGTATGTACATTTGGCAGACCAATAGGTTGATGACCTAATCAAGGTCTATACACAGGCACGTTGTTGTGCATATAAGAGCATATGAGTAATACGATCTCTCAAAGGGATCATACAGGTTCACTACTGAACCGGAAGACATGAGATCACTCATGAGATATTGGGAAGAATCAAATTCCGTGCACACGGTCGTCTTGCTTTGGAAGTTTGACTGAATTTGTTGGTTTGATATATACTTTTGGAAAGTATATGATCAAGACCTAGGTATGATATATGCTTTTGGAAAGTATATGATCGATACCGACTCCCAATGATCGAATGAGAAACTTACTGATAGATCCCTGAAGTAGACAGTGTAAAGATGATCTAATACTTCGGATTTAATCTGAGTTTTCCAGTATGCAGGATGTACAGGTATTAGGAATACCTGAGGGTGATGTGATCATAAACGATTGTATAACCATGACGCTTCCATTCCTAGGGAGTGATGAAATGGGTCTGGATTTTAGTGACTCCTCTCAGTAGAATTAATATGATCTTGATCCAAATATTGGACATTGATCTGAATGTGATTCAGATTCAATGAGAAGATTAGATTTGCGATCTTGATTTAATCAGGCATCTATGGGAGGCCCGAGATCTGGATTTGAGATGTAATCTCAATATCCAAGCCACTATATGTGGAACAATACAATCGCCATGTCCTTATCTCCAAGTATTCTCAGAGAAAGCGCATTATCCTTGAAAGTGTTCATGGACAATTCTATTGTTGATATATGTATCCAAGCATTGAGAAAATGGATAATTAAATGTGATTTAATTATCATGATTAATATGAATTTTATTCATATTATAAAGAGAGTTATCTAAGATAATTGAATATGATTTAATTATCAAAGATGTGAATAATGTGAATGTGACTCATATTATTTGAACACATGAGAAAAAGAGATCCAAGATGATTTAATTATCATGGATAAGAATAATGTGGATAGCAATATCCAATTATTCAAAATATATTATAAATGTGATTTATAATGTATTAGAGAGAGCTAATTATAATTTATATTTGTTGATTAATTATTATGTGTATCGGATACATATTGTGTAATTAATTGACAATGTAAATTATATGTTGTTTTGGGTTTGTGAATATGATTCATAATTTTCCAATGTCAAGATTGCAATATTTCCAAAATTAATTGAGAATTATTTTTGGTGAATAAAATCCCAAAAAATAGTTGTTGGAAATAAATAAGAGAGAAAATCAAGGACGCATGCAATCTCATGGAAATCCATGAGATTGCCTCCTATAGGAAAGAGGTGGGCGGCACCCAATTCCTATATGGAATGGGTGGACGTCCCCCCTTAATATACAAGGAGATATAATCTCCATGTATATACTCTCCTTATTTATTGATGTAATTTTTGGATTTATTTATATTTTATTTTTGTCAAATATATTTTAATCTAAATTTGTTGGTTTCACCAGCAACAATTTTGACCATTGGATTGACATAAATCAATCTCATTCATTGATTTTATATGTCCCATGGATTGAGATCCATGGATCCCAAAATCCTATAAAAGGAGAGGCACCCCATTGCTCTTCTTTACACACAATGCTTATGAAGCACATCTCTCTCTCTCTCTCTCTTTCTCTCTACATGCCTACTCTCTCTTCCTCTCTTATGGCCGTCCACCATGGATGCCATGGAGAGGTTCTCCATCGCCGCAGCGTCGTCGTTATGCTGCCCGATCGTCTGCTCATGGATCTCCGTCTCCTTCGGTACGCCTCGCTCGTGAAGAAGACGCCGGATCTCGTGTGTTGAGATCAGGAGATTCGCCGCTTGGATCATCAACATGGATTGCGAGAAGCACGCGGTTCATCCCCGCGCTCGCAAGCGTCTCCTCCGTCAGATCAGACTTGAGACAGGAGGTCTCTTCGTTTAGAGACTCGATCACAACCACGCTTCAAGAGGTAATTCTATTACTTGTTTGTGATTTAGACGAAATGATCCGAGAAGTGTTCTTGGATCATGTGGTTTCGTCGTATGAAATTTTTTAAATTCCGCTGCATCGAGCAACTAGTGCGACTAGTCGCTCCTCGTCGTATTCGATATGATGCTCACGCTTCCATGACGCGCTTGAGGATCTAACCATATCCTTCAAGTGGTATCAGAACCAGGTTGATGGTTTCGAATATGATTCGCTAACCGAGGACGACTTGGGTTCGTTAAGGTCGCGAAAGTTTTCATCGCATTTGATTTCGCAGATCTGTTTAGTAAATAAATTCGGCACTGTTTAAATTGTTTACATACGAATTTAATACTTGGATTTTGTTCCTCATTAAATAAGGAAACCATAGGATCTGAGTTTGCGTAAATCGGATTTCGTTTGCTCGAGATATGGTTGTTTTAATGAACATGTATGCACTGTTGCGGGAACTGTAGATCTGAACGTGATTAAAATATTAATTACTGTTTAGACTTGCCTCGAAATGCGTGAAACATCAATTGGGTTCTGTTCTAAATCAAATTAGCAATCTATGAAAATTGATTTTGTCCAATTTGGATTTAATATGATTGAGATATGCTCATTTTAGTAAGAGGGGGTCACTGCTGAAATTACAGTCCTAATCAAGAACCATGTGATTGTCAATTAATGAAATTAATTGTTAATTTCGAGAAATAATTATGGAAAATATTTGAGAAATATTGGAAGGTGATTATTTCCTTAATTGACTTGGCCCCAACCAATTAATTTATTAGATTTGATCTAAATCATAATTGGAATCACAATCATCAAACTCCTTGCTTGAATAGGATTGGGAATTTGTCTAGCAAATTTCCTTATAATCAAAAAATTGATTTTGATCACTATATGGTATAATTTCGGTTGAAGAACCGATGATCATCTCAAGTACAAATTGATATATTTGGCATTATCCTTTCCTGAGGCGGATATGGTGTCTAATCGGAGATCGCTGGGGTAGCGGGTTGCAACGTATGTGGTTCATCCCACTCTCATCGGTACTGGCCATGACAGCGGGTAGGGTCTGGATAATACCAAAGAAATCAAGATGTATTTTCTAATTATTAAAATACGAATTAAAACGTACTTTGAGATAATACCATATATATATTCAAGTATTGCAATCAAGTTTGATTGATTGAATTGGATTGATAATTAATTTAATATGATTGAATTAATTATATCCAATTAAACCACTCTATTATGAATAGAGTTATTATTTCCCTTGGAAGAATTAATTATGTGAATATGATTCATGATAATTAATTAGAATTTGAATATGATATGGAGGATCACATAAGTGACATCCATGGTCTCCCGTCAAGGCGAAGGGTTCCGTCGCCAGATATTATGTGTAGGAGACGCCTGTCCGAAGTGACAGCTCCTGCATATGATCCATTTGGATCGGGCTCGTCGCTTCTCGAAAGAGTAAGAACGTATGCGTAGTGACCCCAATATCGAGTCCTCATATTATTGGAGCGATATTGGATTGCGCATAGCGAGTTGTATTCCTGTTGACGGTTGGTTCAATTAATGAAGGGTCAACATTGCCTTAGGGGTGGCGGGCCCGGGTGTTAAAGACCGAATTGGGAGATGCAAGTTGGACTTGCAAGGCGGAATGCGTTCCCGCTTCTTTTTATCCGAGTTGTAGGTTCTCGTATTATTGGGATGCAACAAAGATAAGGAAGGAGATCCCAGATCTTGCTTGAGATATAATGGTAAGTATATCTCTTACATTGAATGTGACTAAGGGAATGAACTTTCATTGTTGACATGGCAAGACAACTTTGATATAAAAATTCCTAAATCAAAGTAAAAATATGTATATATATATAAATATATACCCTTATGTAAATATCTTATTTCAGATAATCCTTCATTAAACCCACTCAATATTATACTCAATAATAACCAGTAAATTATCATGGATTGGACCTGTGATCCAGATATTGTAATTGCAATTGGACGTATAATGTATGTGGTTGCAATGTGCAAGTTTCCTCATAATAATGAGGAATGATGATTAAATGAGACAATAGGACTAAAATCCTAGGGTTTGTATGTCTCTATAAGTCTTGATCTCATCGAATGTACTTTTGAAGTAACATGTCGATAATGATCGTAATTATCATATAATCCTTATAAAATCTAAGAAGATGTTCTGGCATACATATGTGCTCTCAACATATAATCATGAATGACATGGTTCTCTGCATTATGCAGAATGGTGGATCTATAGGAGATGATGTATTCAAATTATTTGAGTACCTACCTGAACCTAAGTTTTAAGAGTTTAAATGGATGTAGATACGATAAGTGTCATCATTCTACTATCTTTACTCTAGTCATTCCTGAAGCTTCATAATATTCATATTGTATGAATTAAATGAAGCATGTATAAATGTTGAAATTCTCTTATATTGAACTTTTTTATTTTAACTTAAGAGATCCTCTGTCTTGAGCAATGGTTGCTTATGGATAAAGGGAGCGCAGTGGAAGCATGGGTTGGACCTAAGTAAGAAGTATATTCAAAAGAGTTGAATGTACTTCTGTGACTACCATGTAACATCCAAAGAGTTGGATGAATGCCAATACTGCAATAAGTTGATGTGTTGTTAGTATGATTATCATATCTATCTAGAATCCTTAGAGAAGGAATCAGATAGTACATCAGAATAATCTACTTATAATCATTGAAATTGACTTATTTGATAATATAAAGTCTAATAATTGTATCTCAATCTTCTAATGACACTTGCAATTGGTTGCATATGTATTAGAATATTAGAAATTTGATCTTAAGGTTAATGGTCATCTAAGTTGGAATTGATGCAATTGTTGCAACAATTTCCACCTGATGAATATACTTCATATTTTCAATGGGAGTCCTTAATCTTAGAGAATGACTCTATGACCTAGATATTAGAATACACTCATTATTTATTTCCAAATGTTGGAAATAAACATGAATTCTGTAATAAATCTATCATAAAGAGTTATGATGGAGATATTTCAGATAGTGATCTAAAATCTTGTGGACTCTACTAAATTAGAAAATTAATGAATGATTCATTAAGATTTCTAATGCTGAAAAATAAACCATTAAAGATCAATAGGAGGATGAAGATCATTTGATAATGATCTAGCATCATGTTTTGGACATATGTCTGTCGATGTGATCAATAGACTGATAAGAGATGAAACTTTAGATTGTCTAAAGGTTCAAATCTTACATACTTATGAATATTGTATTCAAAAGTAGAAATGTTCAATACACCCTCCCTTGGGAATGGTGTAAAATATCAAGGTATTCAAGATCTCATACATATTGATGTACGTGAATCATCTATATCATAGTAAACATTATGGATATGTGATATCTATTGATGATTATTTGTGATATGAGATTTCTTCTCTTCACTTAGAAAACTTTGAAATGTTCAAAGATTTCACAATTTTGGTTTAGAACCAAAGTTTGAAGGAAGATGAAATGAATTTGATCTAATCAAGGTAGCTTGTACCTATTAGATGAATTCAAGGAATACCTTATGGAGATGTGAATATCATTCCTATCTCAATCCTCCTAATGAACCTTAACTCAATAGAGTTGTAGGGAGATACAATTGATCATGTATGACATGATTTAATCAATGATAAATCTTAGCATAATTATCTCTTAGTTTTCAGGTATATATATGTAGTAGAGACTACATTATATATATCCTTAATAAAGGTTCCATGTGATTAAGTTGGAATCTAGCACCAGAGAGTGCTACTTCATTAGGAAATTAAAGGATGGTATTGGATACCTACTTTATGACCTTGAGATTCTTAAAAGATCTCATCTTTGAGAATATGATTCTTATAGGATGACTCTCTTGAGAATCAAGATGAAAATGAAGTAAAGGAACTCATTTAATCTTGAGATGATAATAAGGCTCCTAGAATCGGAAACTAAAAGACAATTAAAGATGAAATACTAATACCCCTTCAAATAAGTTTGATGATGGGTTCCATGTGTCAGTTGAATCTGACAAAGATCTGACTTCATATGATGAAGCTCCTGAGGATCATGACATGAAAAGATGGATGTTAGCAATAAAAGTCTAATGTAGACTTCATATACAAGTGTTGTATATGGACCCTCGAGGATCCACCTATATGGGTAAGACCCATTAAGGTGTAAATGGATCTTCAAGAGAAAGAGGGAACCTGATGAGAAGGTAGAGACCTTCAAAGCACGGTTCGTAGCCATAAGCTACACACCGAAGAGAAGACATCACTTGCGATGAAACTTGCTCTCCAGTGACCTTGCTTTAACCCATCAGAATATTGCTAACTATAGCTACACAACTTGACTATGACATCTTCATGATGTGAGTCAAGATTGCATTCCTCTATGAATTCCTCTCTGAGGATATTCATATGAAGTAGCCCCAGGGCTTCATGGTTGAGGAAAGCAAGGTGTACAAGCTAAAGAACTCCATCTTTGGACTCAGATAAGCTTCTTGTAGTTGGAACATAAGATTTGATGAAATTATAAATGTTATGATTTCAGATAAAAATTTTGATGAACCATGTGAAGCTTAGTAGGAGTGCCATTGTGTTCATCGTGCTAAATGTAGATATTATTCTAAGCATTTAGAATGATATAAGAATAATAATAAGTGTTTTATAATTTGGTTGTTCCATACCTTGAGATATGATATTAAGGATACCTCTTAGATCCTAGTTCTGAAGATGTTCAGAAGCGAAGAGAAGAGGGTATTGGGACTGTCGCATTAGTAGTACTCCTTGGACTTATTCCATTTTCTGGAAAATTCCAAGAAAGGCTTCCTTCCCTTAATATGTGGTACTGATCTATCTAAAGGGGTAGCATCTTAAAGAGTTGAGGAAGTGAATGCTAGAACTGCTTGCACTTGTGCATCAGTTACGAGAAGCTGGGTGTATGCTAGATGTGCAAAAGAGCCAGATGTCTGCCATGCAGTAGGAGTAGTAATCTGTTACTAATCCTACTCTGGAAATAAAACACTTAGTTGTAGTAATAACAATATCTTCAAAAGATGATGAAACTTAGAGATAGTGATCTCAAAGTCTTATATTCAAATGTTTAAGACCTTGTAGATAGTGATCTATGAGGGTCTTAACTGTAGATACCTTAGGAGATAGACATCTCCAGGAATGAAGGTATTCTAATAAGGATTATGGACATATTGGTTATAATAATTATCGAGCTACAGTGTCAAGGACACTATAACAAAATTGAGTATTGGATGCATAAGATGCAACATTCGCATTGGATGGGAGCACTGATACTAGGGGATATGCAAGTGCCATAAAAGGACTTGGCGTAGTCTCTTGGGAACAGAGTGACTGATCAACTTACCTAGCTATTTTCTAAATAGCTTACGATTCTCACATGAGTGTGGGTTTAAATGATTAGCCCATTAATGGCTCTTTGGGCTAGTGGGAGATTGTTGGAAATGCGAGCCCACGACGAGCCATTATGCAATAAATGTTATTGCAATTCACTCCTTAATCTGAAATGAAGAATACATAATTTGCATTATAGGTCCCTTAGTACAATTAGGGTTATGTACCATGGCCATCTTGATGATCATACAACTGTTGATTCAGTTATTGAATCATAGAGGCCGGTGCTTGGATGAATATCTAAAGAGTTAGATTGAGGACTCATCAAACACCATCAAATGATTGTTAAGAGATGATCTCCAGCCTGAGAAGGAGATGGCAATCCTTTTCTCTAAAGGTTGATATCTGACCGACCGCTTGATACAGGTCCTCTGCATAGGAATAGAGATTCGGAGGTGTCAGACTAGTTAGGTCAAAGAGTTGACTTAACGAGATCGAGATGACCAAAGTCCTATATCGTATGCTGTCATGATATAGGCACGCATCCTCTGACCGGAGACAGATGTGTTACTATATGTCTGAGTATGTATATTTGGCAGACCAATAGGTTGATGACCTAATCAAGGTCTATACACCGGCGCGCTGGTGTGCATATAAGGGCATATGAGTAATGCGATCTCTCAAAGGGATCATACAGGTTCACTACTAAACCGGAAGACATGAGCTCACTCATGAGATATTGGGAAGAATCAAATTCCGTGCGCACGGTCGTCTTGCTTTGGAAGCTTGACTGAATTTGTTGGTTTGATATATACTTTTGGAAAGTATATGATCAAGACCTAGGTATGATATATGCTTTTGGAAAGTATATGATCGATACCGACTCCCAATGTTCGAATGAGAAATTTACTGATAGAACCCTGAAGTAGACAGTGTAAAGATGATCTAATACTTCAGGTTTAATCTGAGTCTTCCAGTATGCAGGATGTACAGGTATTAGCAATACCTGAGGGTGATGTGATCATAAACGATTGTATAACCATGACGCTTCCATTCCTAGGAAGTGATGAAACGGGTCTGGATTTTAGTGACTCCTTTCAGTAGAATTAATCTGATCTTGATCCAAATATTGGACATTGATCTGAATGTGATTCAGATTCAATGAGAAGATTAGATTTGCAATCTTGATTTAATCAAGCATATATGGGAGGCCCGGGATCTGTATTTGAGATGTAATCTCAATATCCAAGTCACTATACGTGGAACAATACAATCGCCATGTCCTTATCTCCAAGTATTCGCGGAGAAAACGCATTATCCTTGAAAGAGTTCATGGATAATTCTATTGTTGATATATGTATTCGAGCATTGAGAAAATGGATAATTAAATGTGATTTAATTATCATGATTAATATGAATTTGACTCATATTATAAAGAGAGTTATCTAAGATAATTGAATATGATTTAATTATCAAAGATGTGAATAATGTGAATGTGATTCATATTATTTGAACACATGAGAAAAAGAGATCCAAGATTATTCAATTATCATGGATAAGAATAATATGGATAGTAATATCCAATTATTCATAATATATTATAAATGTGATTTATAATGTATTAGAGAGAGATAATTATAATTTATATTTGTTGATTAATTATTATGTGTATTGGATACACATTGTGTAATTAATTGACAATGTAAATTATATGTTGTTCTGGGTTGTGAATATGATTCATAATTTTCCAATGTCAAGATTGCAATAGTCCCAAAATTAATTGAGAATTATTTTTGGTGAATAAAATCCCAACAAATAGTTGTTGGAAATAAATAAGAGAGAAAATCAAGGAGGCATGCAATCTCATGGAAATCCATGAGATTGCCTCCTATAGGAAAGAGGTGGGCGGCACCCAATTCCTATATGGAATGGGTGGCTGTCCCCCCTTAATATACAAGGAGATGTAATCTCCATGTATATTCTCTCCTTATTTATTGATGTAATTTTTGGATTGATTTATATTTGATTTTTGTCAAATATATTTTAATTTAAATTTGTTGATTTCACCAGCAACAATCTTGACCATTGGATTGACATAAATCAATCTCATCCATTGATTTTATATGTCCCATGGATTGAGATCCATGGATCCCAAAACCCTATAAAAGGAGAGGCACCCCATTGCTCTTCTTTGCACACAATGCTTATGAAGCACATCTCTCTCTCTCTTTCTCTCTACACGCCTACTCTCTCTTCCTCTCTTATGGCCGTCCACCATGGATGCCATGGAGAGGTTCTCCATCGTCGCAGCGTCATCGTTATGCTGCCCGATCGTCTGCTCGTGGATCACCGTCTCCTTCGGTGCGCCTCGCTCATGAAGAAGACGTCGGATCTCGTGTGTCGAGATCAGGAGATCCGCCGCTTGGATCATCAACATGGATTGCGAGAAGCACGCGGTTCATCCCCCGCGCTCGCAAGCGTCTCCTCCATTGGATCGGACTTGAGACAGGAGGTCTCTTCGTTTAGAGACTCGATCACAACCATGCTTCAAGAGGTAATTCTATTACTTGTTTGTGGTTTAGACGAAACGATCCGAGAAGTGTTCTTGGATCATGTGGTTTCGTCGTATGAAATTTTTTAAATTCCGCTGCATTGAGTAACTAGTGCGACTAGTCGCTCCTCGTCGTATTCGATATGACGCTCACGCTTCCGTGATGCGCTTGAGGATCTAACCATATCCTTCAGGTGTGCGTGCATGTGTGTAAATTTAGATATAGATGATACTAGTCTGACAGTCAGAACCATCATCCATGGTCTCATTCGGAAAGACCAGTAACATGGCTCTGTCCACGATTATCTCAACATCACACCGTTCTAGTGATTACTCACCAAGTTAATAATCTAATTTTTCCGCCTCATTTCGAGTAGAATCGAACCTGTGTATTCGACATGAAAAGATGATGTCCTAACCACTGGACGAAAGGGACAAAATAGGGGAAAGTTCTTTTGCTCAATAATTTCACATTGCATTTTTCATATTATCTTTGACTTTCTTTCTTCGTGAACTGACCTGATCCTAAGTCTGAAAACAAACGAGATACGAAATGGAACATGGGAGCAACAAGTCAAGCAAGCCAACAAGCACATAGTCGTTACATGCTCACTACCCTTCGGCAGCAGTCTTTGTTATATATGCGCTCACTCTCTAAGTGGAGTTCCAAAGAGACAGTCACCAACTCTCACAGAACAAGAAAAGATTTAGATATAGATAATACTACATAGCTTTGGCAATGCATTTTTATAAACCTATCATTAATAACTAAAGCGATCTCGTTCCAATAAGTTAGCATAAATTTTATTTTTATAGCTGGCTGAATCATAGCATCGTAAATAGATATAAACAAAGCGAACAAGATAAAAAATAATTTGAAAATTCAAAAGAATAAAAAACTCAACCAAAACATTACAACAATGATATGAAAAAAAATAAAAATACAAAGATAAACAAGAAAACACACACCATCACACAACACAAGGATTTATTAATGTACCTGCATCCAAAGCCCACATAAACTCGTTTCTTTCATTTTCACACAATTAGTTTTGAAGCACAATGAGAGATTAGCCCCAAAGACATTTTTATACGGCAACCTTGGGGCTAGGATTATAGACAATTATGTTAAATTACCATTGCATCTCCGGTACATTAAAAAACTACTTCATACATTTACATCACCCGTAAGTGTTCACATGAGAAAACCTCACGTATCCAACCCTATATTATACCTAATGATAATCTTAAGGGCACGTCTAGTTACTAGGTTGGGGTAACCTCTTGTGAATAGTAGTTGTTTGGATGGTTATGAGAGTTGGTAGAGAGTTGGAATAAGGAATGTGATGCGATGTCACATTGTTTTGTGATGGAATTCCAACCCAGGAATGATCCAAGGATGCAGGGGGGTAAACCGAGTTACCCCGTAACCAAACAAGCCATAAGGGAAGAAGTTGGTTGTGCCACCACACAAGCGGAGAGTGCATGGCACGACAATGGGAAAGGGTTGTCGATCTCGAGAAGGGATGATGTTGAAGCAAAGAAAGGTTGCAATTAGGGATGTCAATTTGGGTGTATCAGCTAGGTACCCGACTTGAACTCACTTTATTTAATGACTCAAAACTCACTCTGATTATTTTTGTACGGGTTTGAGTTTGAACTTACTACCCATGCTTGTTCGGGTTCAGGTTTGGGATTTGCTTATGGGTACCCGAATTTGAATCCGACTTGAATATATTAAGAACACATACATATAGATAAACATGTATATTTACTTATACATGTACATATGTGTATGTGCTTATGTATTTCATGTTATTTAAGATAGTCCAACCTAATCAATATGCAATCGCTTACAATTCATCTATATAAAAGGCTCGCTATATTCCCCTAATTCATTCACTAATTCAGATTCAACTATGTTTTTGTATTAGTGACATACACATTGTTAATCTAACATGAACAAATCATCCAATTAATATAAATCCTTGATTTTCCTCACATATGTATTGCACATTTATCGTCTCCACATAGAACTTACACAATATGTATTACCAACGAACTAAATGTCAACATGTTGTGGATCTTCAATATTTTCATTCAACGTGTCCTTAACCTTTAACTGATTTATAATAGATTATATATCAAACGTGTGTGTGAAGATTCTATATAATTTACTTTGATTATCTTTTAGTAAGAATATATTGAATGAATGGTTAGTTCAAGATTGATTTTGTATCGTATACGTGGATACCAAATGAGTGGAATTGGGTAGTGATTTTATAATATGTATGAATTTGAGAATACTAGAACATGCCCCAAAACCCCACCTGCTAACATCCTTAGTTGCAATAGACAACAAGGATCATTATTGGAGGTAAGAAGGAACATGAATCACAACAAAAAATGGGAACATCAAGCGCAAGGTGTAAACAATAAGAGGATGATGACTACTTGTTGAGAAAAGAAACACTATTCTCTGCAACAAGTACTTGCACGCACATACACTTCGAATTTAAATTTTCCATCACACAGTGTAATATAATTCTAATTTGATTCGTTAAGACTTCGAATCGACAAGTGAAATTCATATTTAATTTATTTTTACTTCAATTAACTTCTTTCATTTTTTTACTCCAGCGAATTCTATCAGACTTGGATAATTGAACTTGATTAGCACCCCTCTTTCTTGCCAAGAACAGTGGTATCAAGACATACACGAACCCTTTGCTGGAATGCCTGAAAGTCCACTAACAGCTAGATTTTGAAGTTGAGACAAAAAATAATCAACGATTGATACGTCCAAAAAGCCTATAGAGGAAGGACCATCCCAGAGTCTGATGCAGTCCAAGAAAGTTGACGTAACAAATCTAAAAGCATATCAGCAAAAGAGACTGACTTTATAAGCTTAATCGAATGTTTCCCATTTACAGAAGATTGTGGCATCTGATTATGCCATCCACCAATAACCTTATTTTTTACATTCATCTGCATACCATTCTATACATCCTGACTGGCTGTTGCAGGCACCTCAACATCGAATGAAAAATCACCAAATGCATCATCAAAATAATAGGCCGCAGCATCTGTTCGAGATTCCAGCACGCCCTGAATAAAAATGTTCTCCAAATTACAGTCATTTTCAACAAAAAAATAAAGCATGAAGCTGGTAAAATCAGCATACAGTCTTTCTTTTACAAATTGACAGAGACAATAAGAGGCCAACTCCTTGACAATGAGGCTCACAAGGCGGCTCCAACTTATCCTACTCTCAAGTCTCAAGTCAATTCAGAAGCTTGGCTAAAGTCAAACTGACAATGATGTTCTTTCACCCGTTGATAATGCATTGGCATTTGTTTCAGTTGAAAGTAAACTAGGATAATGGGAATCTCGTGAATCTATTCACGCACGTCCCCAACTACCCAATGATGCATTTACACATAACCCTTAGATAATATGTTTTCTATTACCATATTGAATGTGAATAAAAGGGAACATGATTATAGAGAGTAACTTTCTATGATGCCAAACACAATAAAATGGGATGCTGGAATAACATGATTCGAGTCAACTCCGACAAAGGAACCAAAATATTCCCCGTTCACTTCTGAAAATGAACAAACGACATGAATAGTTGCGTCAAACTGTATCTCAAAGGACTTTTATGAATATCCCTGCTCCTGGGTAATACTTGCAATCAGATATTATTCCAACTCATGAATGTCCAAGATAAGATTTTAGATGATATAATTGGAATTATATACAACAAAAAGGTCATGAAAAAAATGGTATGGGTCAGGGGATATCATCAATTACTATGAACAACAGGAAGATCCGATGACAAGAGAAAATTGTTCAAATGAGAAGGAGAAGTGTGATGCTGACTTTTGGATAAGATATTTGAATTTCAAATGGGCATCTTCAAGATTTAAGAATGCTTGACAACAAGATACTGCTAAAAATGAAGGTCATGGTAAGATATGATACTAAGTTATAAAGGATATTTTGGATCCAGGGAGGATCATCCCAATTGGCACCATCATCGCAAGGATTTGTTTCTGTTTTTCAAATATACCAAACTGAGATAGACGTATACCACGTACGACATATTATCATATGGATGGAAGAATAGACGTATACCAACTGTTTTCTGAACCTGACCATGCTTCCCCTTCCTCCTTCAGGTTTGGCAGTTTCCCACTGCTATGTAATACTACTTCTCCTCCTTAAATAATTGTGGTTGGGGCGACCACCCCCGTGTGGCTCCCCCTCCTTCAGGCTTTCAAAAAAAAAAACTGTCCAGTATACGTGTAGAACACACGTATAAAAAAATGTAAGAGGGCAAGTGTTTAAAAGACCAGAAAACAGATCATTAGTAGAATTTATATACTGAGAGATGATAACAAGAAATACCAAGGACCAGAATCATAACACGAACCCAATCATCTAAGGAACTACATTCAGTACCTTGGTTTAATCCCCGTAATATTGTTATTCTCTAAATAATAGGTCCAATCTCTTTAAGATTGTTGTCTACCTAACTACTTCCTTAAAATTCAAGGACAAGCTTCCTTCAAAACAGTTATATTGTAGCATCCCAGACCAGATCCAAATACCCGATCAAATCAACCAAGATCCGACTCAATTGACTCGAATAGACTCAATTCAAAACTCAATCAAGATATTGGTATATCGATCAGATTAAATTAAGAAGAGGATATGGACAAGCCAAGGAAAGAGTATGAACAACCCACGGAAAATTACGAATTTACAAAGGAATAAAAGATCTAGTTAGATTTGGAGGTCAATTTAAGGACTTACATAACAAAAGAGTCAAATAGATTCAAATGAACCAATTAGACTTGGTTAGATTCATCAAGTACATTAGAGTTGGATCTACGAAGATTCTAATTCATATTACAAAGAAGAAACTGTTGTGGCATGATGTAAATGGTCATGTTTTGTAACCACTTAAAAAGCCAATAACCACCCCCAAGAGCTCATGAACAGACCCTTGAAGAGGCATGATGTTAATCTTCAAACTCTCCCAAATCCCATAAGAAACCATTCCAGACTCCCCTCTCCAATCTTAACTCGTAAGTGCACATCTGTTCAAGCAGAAGTACCAATACAAATCAACCTCTACCAGTGCCAAGGTTCACGATGAGGTATGTGTATGCATTCAGATATGTCACCGCATAGTGAATAAGTGCAATGCGGAGGAATATGCACTATATATGCGGTTGTATGTTAATTTCTAATTTGTAAATTATAAATAAATAAATAGCTATAGATATTTATTATTTGTGGCTTTATGTAATAAAAGTGAAGTTACATAATTTCATGTACAGCTTAGAACAATCTATGTTGATAATAATTGCATGTAATAATGTTAAACACTGATATACAACTACTAAATAGCAAAAAATGTCACAAATTATCCTAAACAAGTTATTTTTTGTATTTGAATAATTTCTTGAATATAAGTATCATTCCTCCTTAATACATGCTAAAATAATAGTAATAAATATTAAAGTCCAAATAATATACCAACTCTGTCTAAAATGCAGATGGAATATTGTGGTCTGTCGCTCAATATGCGGCTAAGTGGACCAAATATGTGGTTTAGACCAAATAATGCATTGCATAGGTATATGCAGCTGCATAAGCAGTTCATGCGGGGGCATTACTGAACATTGACCAGTACAGGAGGGTAGCTATGAAGCAACTGGAGTTGGATGAAGCAAAGGAGATGAAATAATTGTATTCGGAAGCAAACTACCAACATATTTGGTTGAATTGCTTGAAGCTATGTAATTCAATCAATGATTGATCTAACTCACTATATAATGATCAAACTAAAGTTTTAAACTCATTTATTAAAAGAATTAAGCGCTAATATTGATGCATGGCATCAATCTATGATATGGATGTTGATCTACCAAGTAAGAAAAGATTAAACCTCATTTCGACCCCTAAAAGTAAGAGCTAAGAACAATATAGATATGATTAGATTCATGCCATAGACCATTAGGTCTAGTTTTCAAAGGCCTAAATCTAAAGTTTGCACACCCATTTATGATACAAAGGTAGATACAGATCCTGAAGGACTTGGAGCAGCTCAATAGAAAGAAGATCACTACACTGACTACCTTTGACTAGCGTTCAGTAAAAATCCTCAATAACCCAATTGAATTTAGTGTTATACTCGGCGATAAGAGATCCCGAGAAATAATTCCTTTGATATCCATGATAAGATGCCTCCTAAAGTATTTTTTTACGAAATGAGGGTGATATCTCGATGTGGGACTCACCACAGAAAATTTAAATAAGATCACCACATATGCATGGTTAAAGCTAGAAATTGATAGCTATAGAGCTAACGAGACTAGTAGTAGATTAAATAAAATTATACTAATCCAAAAGGAGTCTTTATCCCTAAAGACCGTGTTAGAATACTTGGTTGCCTAGTTGGATCGTGGAATAAGCAATACTTTTTTTTTGTGAGATGAAGTATGCTACAAAGTCAGGTTTGGTAGAAGCGAAGAGGGATGCAGGCATGGGCCTTTGAGACCCACAAGGTCAAAAGGAACTCATTGGTTAATGGCCTTATCTTCAATAAGTTGATCTAGTTTGTTAATGTTCTTGCAAAAATATGCTGTCATTGGTTAGCGAACTCTGCTCAATCTTTACATATGACCCGCCTTAGATATTGGAAAAGATCCAAAGGGAACACTCAAAAAGAATACCTGGAGATTCAAGCTACCCACGAGGTAGCTAGTGATCAGTCATTTATACCTTTGTAGACATTGTACTTAGTGTAAGAAAAGCATTTGGTCAATTGCCTCAAAGGAAGACCTAAGAGGTGTTGGAAAGAGACTATCCGAAGGAACCTTAATTACTTGGATCTAAAATGACCCAAAATAGATCTAAATGGAGGCCAAGAATCAATGTAGGCGACCCTACTTAATGTGGAAGAAGGATTTGTTGTTATATAGGATCATTTGTTTAATTATTAATGAGATTCCTAACTCAGGCTCTCATTAATAATTAAACAAACCCTAACTCACGCTTATATGTAATCTTATTCAAAGGAAATCAATAGTTAAGTGAAGAGAGGTAAACTGGGGGAGGATAACCTAGTGAAGGATTCTCACCACCTTGGGGGTTTTAATATGGGGAGAGGGACAATGGAGCGCTGGTGGAGAGCGAAGGCGACTGTGGGTGAAGCGTCCGAGGTTCCTGGAAAAAGAATGGAGAGCTCGACAAGTGCGGCGGGAGCTGGTCGTGCGGCTTGGGGCGATGTGAAGGGAAAGGAGGCGCAACACGGGGTTGGTGGTAATGCTGAAGGAGGCAAGGATCGTGAAGAGGGGTCTGGAGAGTGGGTGCAGGTATCTCACAAGAAGCCTGGGAAGCGGTGCTTCAGGTGCGGCGAGCGTGGTCATGTTGCGTCGGCTTGCGGGCTCCCTGCGAGATGCTATGGGCGTGGAAGAGTTGGTCACAGAAAGGATTCCTGTTGGTTTGGTCCTGGTCGAGGCGACTCTTCCTCTCGCAGGGAAGATCTTCCGGTCAGCTGTAGGGGGGTGGGGGAAGGGAGCTGCGTCGCCTTGGTTGGCACCTGTCGTTGGGAGGGGGGCGCGCTTGTTTGCTCAGGTTGTGGAAGGTTCTCGTGTGCCTGGCTGGCTCGGCTGGCGTTGTTAGAGCAGAGTTGGGCCCTGTTGCTGAGTCGGTGAAGCTGGATGTGGTTGGGGGGGCCGGCCCTTTTCTTGTTGGTTTGCATGGAGAGGAGGGGTCGGATGAGGGTGCTTTGCATGGGAGGGTGATGAAGGGGGGAGAAGTTGGCGGGGCGGTTGTGGGGGTTGCCCTTCGAAAAGGAGTTGCCTGGAACGATGTCAGATCTCGCTTGCATGGTTTCTTGGGTCATCTCTTCGCTGGGGACTTCGTAGCTTTGGATGCTTCTCGATGCTGTGTTTGTGGCCTTTCCCCGGATCAACGAGAAAGGCTTATTGCGAGTGGTGCAACTAAAGACATTTTCTGGAGGGCACTGCGTTTTGCGGATGGAGCTTGCTCGAACGTCGAGGAGTGTGTTGCGGAGGTGCGAGGAGTTCCTTTCCTCTCTCGGAATGTTCACTACCTCAGCAGGCTCTTCGTCGTTGGGGGAGGTTCTTGCGGTTGTGGAGGATGGTCTCAAGCCTAGCTCGGACTGGAGTGTCACGCAGGTTTTGATGGAGTGTAGCAAGAGGCTTCTTGACGACGTGATGGGCAAGGTCTTCTTTGAGTCCCTGAAGGTTGGTCGCTTCTGCTTTCGTGTGGAGTTGTCATTCTTAGAGCCACCAGCTCCGCCCACCGGTGGCGCTCTCTCCGGTGGCCTGGGCCACGAGTCCGGAGGTCGCGTGGGTTGGTGAGGTCGCCTTGTCTTCTGGTCGTCAGGTGGCACTACATGGGGGCTCCTCCGAAGCATCACCCACAATGATGGATTGCTCGCGTCCCTTCGGGGTGCATTCTCGGGTGTCGTGCATCTCCTCTCTAAGAGATGGTTTGTCTTATGGGGTGGCGTCCGAGGTTGATTCGATATTCGGCTCTCATTCGTGGCAGTTGGACCGTGCTTTCCATATTCGGTATGCGGGCCCGTGGTCGGGTCAGACTGCGGTGGACTTAGGCGGCCGTTTGGATTTCAGATCTTGGACTGGAGCGGGAGCTACTCGTGATTCGGTTATCTTCTCTGTATCGGATCCGGGTCCGGCCATCTATGCCCCTTCGGAAGAGGCGGATCCCCATTCGGAAGTGATTCAACCCTCTGGTTGCGATTTACCCATTTTGGGGTCGCGTGCCTTCTCGGGAGGAGATTCGAGCAAGGTTGTTGTTGCGAGAAGCATGCCTTTTCTGAGCCCTCTTTTACGCAACGAAGGCGGCTCGGCTCTACCGATTCCCTCTCCAAGCTCTTCGGGGGTTATCCCAGCCATGGACACTGATAGTGATTTGGGGAGCCTTTCTGACAGGAGATCGGGGAAAATATATCGAAGGCGGAACAGATCTCGGGCGGGGTCCTCGCGAATACATTCATGTGCGACTTTGAGAGAAATCGTGGTGGAGGCGGCTGGTCTCATTCTCATTGGGGGTCGTCGGCAGTTGTCTTAATGAAGATCCTCTCCTGGAATGTGAGGGGGCTAGGGGAGGCTGATAAGAGAAGGGTGTTGGGTTCTAGATTAGCTGAATGGGGTTGTGATATTGTTATAATTCAGGAATCGAAGTTGAGGGGATTGATGATATTCTTTGGCGACCCTTTGGTGCGGGTGCTTTGGATGAGTTTAGAGCATTGGATGCGGACGGGGTGGCGGGGGGTTTGATAATTGCGTGGAGATCGGCGGCTTTTTCTTTCAGTTCAATGCTTGTAGGAAGGCATATGGTATCAGTTGTGCTGGTTAGGGGTTCGACTGCCTTCTCGATCGCCTTCTCGTGCATTTACGGCCCCTGCTGTCACATTAAGAGGCGCGAACTTTGGGATGATTTGTGTGATGCAAGCATTGCTTTTGAGGGGCTCCCTTGGCTCCTTGGGGGAGATTTCAACGTTACGCTCCACTCGTCGGATCATCCCCGGTCGAGGGGTGGCCGGGACCCGGGCTCCCTCATTTTTGCGGAGGTGGTGGACTCGCTGGCCTTAGAGAATCTGGTGGCAAGTGATACTATTTACACTTGGAGGAGCAATAATTCCCGTTCTAGGATTGATCGCTTCTTGGCTTCTAGGAAGATGATGGAGATGTTCCCTTGTTGCTCGGTTTCCTCTAGGCCCCGTTCTTTTTCGGACCATTCGCCAATTCTTTGGGACTCTGGTAAGGTCCCTTTGGTGAGGGGCCTCTTTAGATACGAGAGGTGTTGTATTTAGGAGGCGAACTTCAAGGATATTATGTCGGTGCACTGGGCTCAATCGCGCTTTGGCTTCCAGGTTGAATCAGAAACTTGTGTCCCTGCGGAAGAAGCTGGCTCTGTTCAAGAGGGATTCGAGGTTGGCGAGAGTGGCGGTCAGGGCTGAGGCAGAGGATGTTATTGCGAAGTTCGATGTGATGGAGAATGAAAGGGAGCTGACGCCTGACGAGCTTCGTGAACGTTCTCTTGCGCAGAAGCATGTTGCGGCGGAGGACAAGAAGCGGACTTCTGAATGGCGGCAGCGATCGAGGTTGAAATGGATTAAAGAAGGTGATGCAAATATGGCTTTCTTTCACCGTGTGGCTAGCGGAAGGAAGCGTAACAATGTGTTGCGGTCTATTTCCATTGATGGGTCGAGGTTTGTGGGGGACAGAAAGATGGGGCGTGCTTTGGCGTTGGACGACGAGCTAACTGTTGTTGAGACCTTTGTTAATAGTGAGTAGTTGCCCATGTTCCGTATAGATTTTTAGGAGCAGCACTTCAACCATTGCATGTGCCCTTCTGTGGGGTGTGATCATTAGAAGTGGAGAAAAGGATCTTTCTCAATAAAGCAAGCATATCAAGCATTGGATGGGTTATGGGTCATGTGGTAAAATATGAGAAAACACAATGACTTGTTTTATTCAAGAGGTCTAGGGGTCCTTATATAGGGCATGACCCTAAAGCAGATAAACGGGAAACTACATAAATACCCCCATGGGTTACAATAAAATAAGATAAACATAAAAACATCTCTAACACTCCCCCTCAAGTTAGAGCATATTTATCGATCGTGCCAACTTGGAAGTTATCCACAAGAGGCACTTCTTTAGTAGGGCCTCCATGAATACGTCTGCAAGCTGAAGACCGATCGTGATGTGTAGAGTAGTAATCTTCCTTCCTCGTACGATACCACGAACAAAGTGGCAGTCAATCTCTATGTGCTTGGTCCGCTCATAAAACACAGGATTCGTAGCAATGTATGTAGCGAATTCATTGTCATAGTGTAGAGGAAACAAGATTAGTCACACCAATACCAAGTTCCTGTAGAAAGGAGAGTAACCAAGTAATCTCACAGGTAGCCTGAGCCACCGCCGTGTATTCTGTCTCTACACTAGATTTGGAGACTACAGTCTACTTCTTGCTCCTCCAAGTAAGAAGATTTCCTCTAACCATCATAGCATATTCTATAGTGGAGCGACGATCCTCAGGTGAACTCGCATAATCTGCATCCGCATATGCAGCTACATCAGTGTGGTCATCTGCCCCATAGAAGATACCTTGTCATGGTGACTCCTTCAAGTAGTGTATGATCAGAAGAACATCCTGCTAATGATTGTAACGCGGTTGCTCCATGTGTTGGTTGGCTCTGCTCACAACATATGATATATCCGATTTAGTGACAATAAGGTAAAGAAGTTTGCCCACCATGCTTATGTATCATGCAGTATCTTCGAAGATAGGATCAACTGAAGTGGAGTGCTTCCTCAAGTCTGCAGGAATATTAGAGGGCTTACATCCAAGTAATCCAACCTCGGTCAGAATATCCAAGCAATACTTCCTCTGTGAGACATGAAGTCCCTCTGTAGTACGTTTCGCTTATATGTCAAAAAAGTAGAATAGTTGACCAAGATCCTTGGTGATGAAGACCTTCTGAAGATCCTTGGTGATGAAGACCTTCTGAAGAGCCTTGGTCTCTAGTACACCATCATCATCACTTGTGACAACTATATCAACATAAACACAAGTATGATAGTACTAGTGGGTCATTTTTCTGACAAAGACATAGTAGTCAGATGTTGATCTCAGTAGTAAGTCTGCCAAACCATACCCTCTAGCTCTGCCTTAGGCCATAGATTGCCTTGCGAAGTTGACACACACACTCCCCCTCGACTTCATAACCAGGAGGTTGCATCATATAAACCTACTCTTCAAGATCGCCATACAATAGGCTAGCCCTTATTTATTGAAAGATAGGCTAGCCCTTGTTTGTTGCCACTGAAAGAATAGTCTGTATAGAGCTCATCCATGCAACAGGAGAGAATGTCTCGAAGTAATCGATCCCATATGTATGTGTAAAACCTTTAGCCACAAGCCTTACTTTCAGTATGTCAATGGACTCATCTGATGATTGTTTGTTCGTGAAGACCCATCCACAAACCACATATCTAATCCCCATGGGACATTGTACAAGATTCCATGTCCCTCTAGATGTGAGAGCATCCATCTCCTCATTCATTACATGTCTCCAACCATAATCTGCAATGCATTGTGATTGTCTCTAAAAACAAAAATTGTTATGAGAGCATCTACATATCTCTTGTCAAAGTATGATAAGCAAACAGTAGAAGTAAAATGAGACATAGGGTGTGTTAGTAATTGTGAGACGTTTCTTATTGTAACCCCAGTAAGGGGCAGTTCTGTATTTTTCCCTTCCATGTACTCTCTAGGGTTTCTAGGGTTTTCCTATATAAGGACCCCTAGACCCATTGGAATAAACATAACAAAGCATTCCTTTCTTCATGGTATCAGAGCAGCGGTCCTAGATTGGGGCTCTGACCTAATCTCCCCTCTCCCCACCCGCTGCCCCCCCCCACCCCTCACCATGCGCGAACCCCAGACCTAGGGCAACCCCACCCGCGCCTCCAAGCCATCCGCCTCCCCACGACCCCACCACGCGCACCCTGTGCGCCGCCACCGTGGTCTTTCTCCACGCGCAGGCACTACGCTGCCATCCGTGCCTTCCTCCTTCTGCGACACGCGACAGACACCCTCGCCTCCAAGCAGTCGCTCCTCGCCTCCAGGCCGCCGAACTGGGCTTTCCACACCGGCTCTCCGGCCCTCCGGCCACCAGACCTCTGTTGTCGCCCCTCCAGGCGTCGGGCCCCGTCGCCAGGCAGTCAACGACGTCTAGGCTGCCTCTTCGTCGCCGTCAGGCCATCCCCTCTGACCGCCCAGGTCACCTACGGGCCGCCTCCAGGCCGTCTCCAGACCATCTTACTGTGTGACACTCATCACCAGGTCGCCTCCTCGCACAGTACTCCTTGAACGACGGTCTGTTTATTTATCGCCTGGTGAGGTTCTCATGGGTTCTCATGATCATTGAGATAGCCTAGATTATCTAATCTTTTTTTTCTCTGTTGCTCATCCTACTCGGCTGCCATGACATCTACTTCCACTTCTGTGGACTCCAAGTCCCTGTATCCGACTCCTTCTATGATGGCTCAGGGCACTACTATAAAACTGAAGGGATCCGAGAACTACGTTCTGTGATCTCGGTCCTTCAAGGATATCATTGGTGGCCAGCGTAAGAACTATGTTCTTACCACAGTCCCGCTTGTTGTAACGGACAAGGACTATGATACTTGGTATGCTGATAATTGTCAGGTCATCACGTCGTTGACGAACAGTGTTGACTTTTCCATTGCATCCAATCTCCTTTACAAGGAGACTGCCAAGGCGATGTGGGAGAGCCTTGAAATACATATTCCCAACAGTCAACCAAATCTAGGCTTTCTGATATATACACTAAGATTTGGTCTACAAACCAAGGTGACACATCATTAATCGAATATTACAGGCTGCTGACAGGCCTATTTGAAGAGCTTCTTATCTTTCAACCTGCCTGTTGTGATAAGCAGGTAGGAGAACGGGCAGAATGGCAGGTTTACATGTTCTTATCAGGTTTACATCCTCGATATAAACATGTAAAAGATCAATTTCTAACAGTTGCAATGTTGCCTAACCTTGAGACCATCTTTGGTCGTCTACAAGAACTTGAGTCTCCACCTCCTCCGTCTGCCGAGACATTAGTACATTTTGCAAGGGGAAGGTCTTTTCACTCTAGAGGACGTGGACGCGATTCTGGCCAGGGACGTGGCCGAACTTTGGGCCGTGGACGAGACTCATCACGTGGCCAAGGATGTGGTCATTTTCCCCCTTGCACTCATTGTGGTCGCATGAATCACTTGTCAAGCCGGTGTTGGGCCAAATTTGGCATGCCCCCTAATGCCAACAGTGCATATGAATCTGCCCTCTCTGATACTTACTATGATGCATCTGAACAACCTACTAGTGATAGTCAGCCCTCTTTTACTGCCTCAGAATATGCCCGACTACGACAACTGCTGCAGAATACTCCCACTGATACTATTGCTTCTGCATCTACTGCCAGTTTTGCATCAATCTCAGGTACTACTGCCAACACAGCTTCGACAACTGCACATGACTGGATCATTGATTCAGGAGCCTCGACTCATCTCACAGGAGAAGGTAGTCTTCTGTCCTCTTCTCGACCTTCTTCGATCGTGAAATCTGTTCGGGTTGCCAATGGAGATTATTCGCCTATCACTAGTGTGGGCACTATGGAGTTCTCATCCACACTTCGACTAACAGGGGTTCACTGTGCTCCTGCCTTTCCTCTAAGCTTATTATCTGTTCATAAGCTATGCATTGAACTTGACTATAAAGTGATATTTGATAAATCTTGTTGTTATTTTCAGGACATCCGGACGAGGAAGATATTTGGTGGGGGGCATGAGAAGAGTGGACTATATTATCTTGACATTCCTACAGATTCTGGTTTTTCGGGTGCGGCTTCCATCTCCACCGATCCTCTACTATGGCACCTTCGTCTTAGTCATCCATCCGCTAAAGCCCTCTCTATGATGTTCCCCGAACTTTCATCAGTCAAGCCTTTTGAGTGCGAGGCATGTCAGTTTGGGAAGCATCATCGAGCATCTTTTCCTGCTCGTACTGAGCCGCGTCGTTCTATTCCTTTTTCATTGGTTCACTGTGATATTTAGGGACCTTATCCGTTTCGAACACTAAGTGGTTGTTATAAAATATGAAGAATGCGGAAGCGATTGATAAACAAAGCATAAACATGAAAGATAGAACATGGAACATCATGATTTTACGTGGAACCCTACTCCGTGAGGAGCAGGATGAAACCACGGGAGAAGCCCTCAAAGGGGCATGCTATGCATTGTTTTTTTTCTCAATGAGTAAAGGAGGTCAGGGGCTCCTTATATAGCCTCTCTAGAGCCTCCAAGACCCACCACTAGGCGGTATGGGACTAAACACATGGATGGGGTAAGTGGATCTTCTCCAGGATCCGTTTACCCTACTACAACTCAATGGGCGCACAACTAAATACTCTAACACTCCCCCTCAAGCTGGAGCGCAATGCTCAGCTTGGACAAACTGAAAGAAACTCAACTCAATGCTACATGACACTACGGACAATATCAACCCAACGCGCACATTACTGTAGTCGAGGACGTTGCTTCTCATGTCGTGCAGATGAGGAGGACGAACGGGCTGGAGTGTGAGTCTGCTGAATCTCCTCGTCGGAGAGCATGCGCTCTGAACTGCGCCTGTCAGCGTCGCTGCAACTGGAAATGAGTCTCCTCGTCGGAGTACTCTGGCCCGCCACAATAATGTGGACAACTGCTCCATCTCTGAAAAGAGACGAACTAAAAAGGCCGTGACTATGCAATCCTCGTCGAAGTCCACGGTCGCTAAGAATGGAGTCTGAAAATAGTCTCCTCGTCGGAGAACTGGGTCTCTCCCATCTGGCTCAGAGAATGGTGCACTGCTATGATGTACCTATGATACCATATGAAAACCCTTGCCAACATGGCATAGGGAATGGTCCTCTGCTTTGGAGTCCGCATGGCTCACATGAAAACTCTGGCCGACAAAACAAGAATAATGATGGGGACCACGAACAAATAACGGCAACATATGCTCATCTGAAAATGACCGCAATCATATGCGTGTCTAAAACTGGAGACTCGGAAATATCGTCGAATCTGAAACCAAATTGTAGAGTCTGATCAACTGGATGGTCTGGAGACTGGCATCTGAATCTGGAACATCTGAATATGGCCGGAAGAAGACCTGTGACTCTACATATACTCCCCCTTTCTCCCATACTTGTCGGAAAATGAACATCGACTAAGTTGGGAGAAGACAAGATAGATGGGGAAAAGTTAAACATGAAATTTGTGGCTTTTCTTTCTTTCTTTTTATAAGCCGCTACATTTTTGTAAGCCGATCCATTTTTTACGGCTTTCGCAATTTTTTTACCTTGCATACGGCTCTTCATTTTGTACACGCTTTTTTTTCTTCTCCCTTTTTTTCAAAGAATTTTTTTCAAATGACCCCCTTGGCCCAAACAATAAAAAACATCCCTTTTTTTACTTCGGCCCATATCTGGGCCCACCAACGCAGCCTTCCCTTTTTTAAAAAATAAGTTAGAGCCATTGGGCTTAAGGGTTCCAACCCTTTTCTTCGAACCCGCCGCCCCCGCTAGGGCATTCATGGAGAGCGGGACTCCGCCACCCCGATGGGGGTCCACGCCAGGCACTGCCTGAGCAAGATCTGGGAAGTAGTGCAACGGGAGGGAGCGCCGCCTGGGTCGATCGCGGGGATCTGGTTGCGCGTGTCGATGCGCGCCAGGATGGAGGAGGGGCGCGCCTCGTGCCTGGAAGAATGGGGCTCGCCGATCGTGCGGCTTCTGCTGTTGGATCGGGAGGAGGACGTTGCCTGGAGGGCTCGCGCGAGAGCCAGAAGAAGGTTCGTGTATAATCTCGTGTACTGCCGCCTGGGTCGGGATTTGAGTGCGGTCGCGCCGCGAGACAGCCGTATGAATTCCGTGAGGGTTCCACGCCTGGAGATGAAGGAATCCTGCGCTTGGGGTTTGCGAGGCCGAGGGCTTTGCTGCATGGGGGAATGATCGCAGATGGGAGGATCTTGAGAGCCTGCGCACGATGGTGCCAGGAGGATGGGAGCATGTCGCCAGAGGCATGGAATCGCCTGGGGTCGAAGGATCGCCTGGGAGAGAGACTGAGAGGAGAGGAAGCCCTACGATGGGGTCCTGTGTGCGGCCGCCTGCTGGAGCGGCATGTGCTGCCGCGTGGAGAGGAGGTGCCGCCCTGATGGAGAGGACCTCGGAGATGGGCTATGGTTATGCGCCGCTGGAGATGCGCGGGTTGCGGCTGGAAGGAGCAGTACCAAGAGGAAGGGGCCACTGCTTAGGCTATGAAGAGAAGCGCAAGGGCTTCGAAACTCAGCGCAGAGATTGAAGAAAACTGTTGATGGAAGATTGTAACTGGATCTGGATCTGCCGCGCGCATAGTTGCTGGTGAGACGAGCAGGCTTCGGAAAGCCCTTCAACTTGACGAATGATCTTCATATCAGAAATTAGGGTTTCAAACTAGAAACCCTAGAACTTTGAATAAATCATTCCATAATAACTGGATCTTTAAAATCGATCGAATCTCGAACATAAATAAAAAAAATCCGAGAATCGAACCTGCTCTCATACCATGCTAAAAAATATGAAGAATGCGGAAGCGATTGATAAACAAAGCATAAACATGAAAGATAGAACATGGAACATCATGATTCTACGTGGAACCCTACTCCGTGAGGAGCGGGATGAAACCACGGGAGAAGCCCTCAAAGGGGCATGCTATGCATTGTTTTTTTCTCAATGAGTACAGGAGGTCTAGGGCTCCTTATATAGCCTCTCCAAAGCCTCCAAGTCCCACCACTAGGCGGTATGGGACTAAACACATGGATAGGGTAAGTGGATCTTCTCCAGGATCCATTTACCCTACTACAACTCAATGGGCGTACAACTAAATACTCTCTCTAACAGTGGTCATAAGTATTTAGTTGTCTTTATAGATGATTTCAGCGGATTATCTTGGGTTTTTCTGCTCAAAGAACGTTCGGAGATTAATCTTATCATAAAGAACTTCTTTCATTATGTTAAAAATGTTTTCTCCTCTAGCATACAAATTTTTCGTTCTGACAACGCATTAGAATTCACCCAACATGATCTTGCCTCCTTTTTTCCTCTGAGGGAACAATCCACCAAACTTCTTATCCCTACATGTCCCAACAAAACGGGATAGCAGAAAGGAAACTGAGGCATCTTCTAAATGTTGCTCGATCTCTTCTATCTCAGATGAAGGTCCCCAAAACCCACTGGGGTAATGCTATCCTCATAGTCGTCTATCTAATAAACAGAGTACCCTCCACTCCATTCTCCCTTCTTTATCCCAATGAGTCTCCATTTCCTCTCCCTCTACGGATTTTTGGATGTGTGTCCTTTTTCCATAAATTTCAGAATATCGACAAACTCTCACCATGGGCTATCAAATGCGTCTTTCTAGGTTACTCACGAACTCAAAAAGGGTACAGATGCTATGATCCTACTGGTCATCGGTATTACATCTCTGCTGACGTAACATTCTTTGAGCAAACTAGCTTCTTCTCAGATTCTGTCAGTGATATTCCACTCGATCTTCCTCCTCCACCCATCGTCTATAAACGACGTCGCGTTCCTACACCACCGGCAATCCCTTTACTAGTCTCTTTGCTGCAGGATAATATGCCTTCTCCGACTGTCCCCTCCAAGAATGTCACGGATGATCCTCTAGACCTTCCTATTGCACTACGGAAGAGTAGAAAACAATGTGCTACTTACCCCATGTCCAACTACACATCCACAGCTGGCTTATCTTCCGACGACCGACGGTACGCTGATGCTCTTATGACTGTCTCCATTCCACGAGATCACAATAGTGCTCTACAGGACTCTGGTTGGAACCATGCAATGAATGAAGAAATGAATGCACTTACTTCCCGAGGGACATGGGATCTTGTTCAATGTCCGAAAGGTGTTCAGCCTGTAGCATGCAAATGGGTCTTTACGACCAAACAATCCCCGGATGGCACAATTGACAGATTAAAAGATCGCCTTGTGGCTAAAGGTTTTACACCAACCTATGATGTTGATTATTTTGATACATTTTCTCTTGTTGCACGCATGGGGTCTATCCAAACTATTCTCTCCGTTGTTGCAAACAAATCTTGGCCACTCTTTCAGCTCGATGTGAAAAATGCATTTCTTTATGGCGATATTGATGAGGAGGTATATATGAAACAACCTCCGGGCTATAAAGTCGAGGGGGAGTATGTATGTTGACTTCGCAAGGCCATATACGGTCTCAAGCAAAGTCCAAGAGCATGGTTTGATAGGATTACTACAAAAATAACCACTCTTGGTTTCCAGAGGACGACATCTGATTATTCTGTATTTATCAGGAAAAGAGCAACTAGAACCGTTATACTTGTCGTCTACGTTGATGATATGGTTGTCACAGGTGACGACTACAATGGGATATCAGAAACCAAGGCCTTCCTTCAGAAGGTATTTGTTACCAAGGACCTTGGATCTCTACGCTACTTCTTAGGCATAAAAGTACTTCGCACTACCGAAGGACTTCACCTCTCACAGAGGAAGTACTGCATGAACATACTTACTGAAGCAGGATTTCTTGGATGCAAGCCCTCTGGTATTCCTGCTGATGCAAAGAAGCATGCCACCTCCTCTGATTCAGCCTTTGAGGATGTCTCCCGATACAGAAGCCTTGTTGGTAAACTTCTCTACCTTACTGTAACCAGACGAGATATCTCCTATGTAGTAAGCAGAGCAAGCCAACATATGGAACGGCCATGTTACAACTACTGGCAGTATGTTCTCCAAATTCTTCGATATTTAAAGGAATCTCCAGGACACGGACTCTTCTACAAAGCAAATGGACACACAGACATGGTTGCCTATGCAGATGCTGATTATGCAATCTCTCCAAAAGATCGACGCTCTACTACAGGCTATGCAATGATGGTTGGAGGAAACACTGTTACCAGGAGAAGCAAGAAGCAAACCGTCGTATCCAGGTCAAGTGCAGAAGCAGAGTATAGGGCAATGGCACAAGCCACATGTGAGATCACGTGGTTATTGGCCTTTCTTCAAGAGCTTGGTATTAATGTCACTACGCCTATTCCCATGTATTGTGACAACAAATCTGCAACCAACATTGCCACAAATCCTGTATTTCATGAACGGACCAAACACATAGAAATTGATTGCCACTTTGTACGGGATGCAATCAAGATTGGAAGAACCACTACTCCACATATCAGTACTGATCTACAGCTTGCAGATGCCTTTACAAAGATATTACCAAAGAAACGCTTGTCATGGATTGTATCCAAGTTGGGCATGACTGATAAATACGCTCCAACTTGAGGGGGAGTGTTAGTAATTGTGAGACGTTTCTTATTGTAACCCCAGTAAGGGGCAGTTCTGTATTTTTCCCTTCCATGTACTCTCTAGGGTTTCTAGGGTTTTCCTATATAAGGACCCCTAGACCCATTGGAATAAACATAACAAAGCATTCCTTTCATCAGGTTGAAAAGTACATTGCCTCTTAGTTATATGAAGAGCAATGCGAAGCTCCTGAGGATCATCCGAAACACTAGTGGTAGGGGTACTCAAGATGGCATGTCATCCTGCACAAAAGAACAGGCAAAGGGACAGGAGCTATTGTAGAAGTATGTTTGCGCTAATACACGATTGGTGAAGAAGATCCAAAGGTATGTCCATGACAAACCAAGTAAAGAAGCTAGTCTGTTCAAAGGTCACATCTGCAGAAATATATTATTGATGCCCAGCAAGGTGATAGCACATGTAACCCTTCTGTGTGCGAATAACCAAGAAAGACACACTTGATCGTACGAGGAGACAATTTGTCAATAGTGTGAAAATTATAGACCAAAGCTATACACCCAAACAAATCTCAGAGGTAGAGGAAAGAGTGACTCATTGGGATATAATAACACAAACCGCTGCCCTAATGACTGGAAAAGGAGAAAGGACAAAAGAAATATATGAATTCTCAGCCTTGACGAACTAGACTCAGACGGCATCGAGCAACTTGATAATACCTATGAATATATTCGAGAAGAATTTGTTCCTGGGACCGTCCGTAGGACCAGACAGCCTTCCTGCCCTCCACTAGCAAATGGGCAGTTCCCACGCGAAATAGAATATATAGTAGGTCTAGTTTTTCTTTTCGCCTAGAGAAAATGCAGCTTCAGTACTTCCCCGATGGTAGTTGAGCAGGCCACAGTCTTGCCTACGTCGCTAAAGTCAATGTAGGACTCTTTGTGGAAAGGACCCATTTAGAGATGTGGAAGGGACCATGTTGATAAGATGGACAACAGTAAGGATTACATCTCCCCAGTAGATTTTAGAAACTTTCATCTGAGTGAGAAGGGACCGAGCAATGTAAAGAAGATTTCGGAGTTTTCGTTCTGCTACCCCATTTTGCTTAGAGGTATACGGACAAGATGTTTGGTGGATAGTACCATGGGAAGCAAAGAAAGTTGTCAAGCCATGTTGAGTGAATTCCAAAGCATTATCAGAACGAAATATTTGAACACCAGTTGAGAAAATATTTTTGATATGCTGAAAGAAATTTTTGACAATATTATTGATATATGAATGCTCCTTTAACAAATATACCCAAGAGGATCGACTATAATCTAAAGACAGCAAAATACTTGTGTCCACTCATAGTACGGACTCGACATGGTCCCCACATATCACAATGGACAAGAGAAAAAAGAACTTTACGACGAGGCTCAGTATGTGCATGGAATGATGCTCGATGATGTTTCCCGTACTGGCACACCTCACACTCAAAGAGCTTGAGCAAAGAGAGTTCAAGGAGCATCATCAAAATGACCTTGGTAGAAGGGTATCCAAGGCGAAGATGCCAAAAAAGAGGATCGTTATAGATAGATGCAGCGCCACCAAAATTGGAGTCAGACAGAATGTCAGCATATTAGAGGTCGTTTTTCTCATGTCCCCCACCAAAAATCTGCCTTGTTCGGATGTCCTGAAAATAACAATAGAACTCATCAAAAATAACCTTACAGTTAAGCTCAGTACATAGCTTCTGAATAGATAATAGACTACGCAGAAAAGTAGGAGCATAATGAACTCCTCACTCGTAGCTTGGAGGAAAACTCTATAGTGCCAATAGCAGTAACACGGGGATGAGTCCCATTGGAAACCTAAACGATCTTCAGAGGTAGATGGCTGAGAAAAGATAAGCAAACTACCTTTTCCCATCAGATGTATAGATGCCCCTGAGTTAATAATCCAAGCAGGTCTAGAAGTCGAGACAGAGGTGGCTATTATACCTGAAGTTGTCGCCAGACTAGCAGTAGAGCAGAAGTAATATTGTCACTGGCAAAGGAGCTAGAGTTTAGCAGTAGGTGCCTCAAACAGGCATATTTAGAAGCCGTAAAGGGTGCCTATGCTCCACCAGAGTGTTGATCATGCATGTTCTTTGTTGTATCATAGGATGCCTCATATGAGGCTGTCTAATAGGTACTGTTGGCATTAGGTTGTATTCCAAACTTCGCCCAACAACTCTAAGATAAATGGTTACAATGGACACAATGTATGCATATTGGATATCGAGAAGAGGTAGAATCACATCGACAACCAAAGTCACGTCCTGACTCGCAGTCACGGCAACGACCAAAGTCATGGACTCATCCTCCCTGAAACCTTTGTCATCCTATGTTCCCTGATGATGCATGTTTAGTTGTAGTCTCTACATATGGTAAAGTGAGAGGAAGCTCAACAGGTGTCTCAAGTTCCTATAGATAATCAAAGATGCTCTCAATGGATGGTAGGGTATCAGCCATTAGAAATTGGTCCTTTGCATGCTTGTATCCTGGATGCAGTCCAGAAAGAAATCAATAGACTAGTCATTGGCAATGCTCTCCTACCTGTTGATCACAAGATGCTGGTTAGAAAATGGGGAGCTCCTCAAACAATCTAGTTAGCAACCAGGAGTACCCGACAAGACTCGAATCTCCCTGAGTGGCAGACCAGATCCGCATATAAATATTGGAGAGTCGGGACTTGGTTGTCTGTAAGGAGTAGGTACGCTCAAGATTCTCCTACATCACCTTCGCAGAATCCTTGTATAGGAGATATACCACAATGTTTGAATCGGCGTTGTTGGTCATCCAAGTGATATCCTGGCAGGCCACCCTTCATTTCTATCAAAAAAGCGATAACTTGACAATTGTCAACATATCAGGCGTTGTAGTCCTTGTCTGCCTCCTTGTACGGATCCTTGGTAAGAATATAGTTCTTGCACTGACCATCAATGAACACCTTGAAGGATCGAGACTGCAACATATAATTTTCCGTGCCCTTAATTTGATAGAAGTGCCCTATACGTGCTTAGTCTAGGTGGATGTCATGGTGATTACATAGGTCAAGAAAAGTGACTTAGAAGATATATGTTGTCTTAGTCAAGCATGAGGGTAACCTAGGTCATCATTTCAACCCGCTTTTGGAATTCCGGAGCAGCAAACCATGGTTTGAATGCCACAACTCAGACTCTAGGCGGCGCCAAAGACATTGGCCGCTTGAACGCGGCACTGGAGGAATGTCATAGGAGGTCTATGCGGCAACAAAGGAGTTCACGGGAGGCCTTCTCAGCATCGAAGAGGACCGCGAGGGGGGTTGGATGGTGGTGCAGGGACTGCAGAAGGATTGGGCGACACCGCTAGGGAAGTGTCTAGCAGGCGAAGGGCTGCTGGAGGGCCACAGAGGTCCTAGACGGCGGCGCAGAGCCCACAGGAGGCCTAGGCGGCATCGTAGGGGGGTGCCTAGCAGCCTCCTAGGGATGTTGTGGAAGGCCTAGTAGCAGCTAGTCAACGCCGAGGGCAGTCGCTAGATGGTCGTTGTATGCCTAGGCAGTGTCGAGGAAGGCTGCTGGAGGAGAGGGGTTGGTGGCGGCGACGGGATCTAAGTCAGAACATCGGTCTAGGACTGCTGCTTTGATCCCATGTGGAAAAAGATGAGAAAATACAATTACTTGTTTTATTCAAGAGGTTTAGGGGTCCTTATATAGGACGAAACCTTAGATCGCTCATAAATGGAAAACTAAATAAATAACCCTGAGGGGTTACAACATAAACATAAAAACATCTCTAACAATTCCAATTGTAGATGAGTTGACTCGTGATTGCAAATTTTCTTTGGGATATGCACATTCCACAGCAAATCAATGTTTCTATATAGTTCATAATGTTTAATGATGAAAGAGTGATGGAATGGAATTTTTTGGCAAGGATAACGGTTGTGCCCTTGGTGCAGTGGATGTAGAGACGATTGAACACATATTCCTAGGATATGAGAAGAATAGACATGTTTGGGTTCCTCTCAAGTACGGTGAAGCTGACGCCGATTGCTACTATTTGGGTGTTATGGCGCACTCGAAATGGAGTGGTGTTTCGAACATAGTGTTTCTATGTAGAAAATGTGGTTCATTTATTTAAGACTCTCCTCGAGTCTTGGTTCTATAAGTATTTTCTTAAATTTAAACTATCAGTGGGGCGGGAACCATTGCGTGATTCTCCATTTTTTACTCAAAAAAAATTTGTTGAAAGCTGATCATACACTAGAGTCCCGTCCATTGTCAATAGATTTGATGGGCGAGTAGTTACACGTTAGCATATTTTGATTTCCATGACAAGAACGTGTTGTCTTACTCGACCAACATCTTGTGTGGCATCTAGTTCAATGTGTACTTGCATGACAAAACTCAAATTCTAGTTCAACGTGCATCTCTTCTTATAAAAGAAATCCCATTTTGGCATTTAAATTCCATGGTGAGTTCAAACAAGCAATCACAACCTCCTTATATAAAGTTTTGAGAATAAATCGAAGACCTTGCACTTTAAAAATCGAATGGGCTCTGTTAGAAAATAAACATGCGGAAGCGTAACATGGAAAAAGATAAAGAACAATAGGAAGAACAACGGGATTAAACGTGGAACCCTACTCCGTGAGGAGCAGGGTGAAACCACGGAGAAGCCCTCAAAGGGGTGGATATTCTATTTCTTTTTCTCAATGGTTACAGGATGTTTGGGGCTCCTTATATAGCCTCTCCAGAGCTTCCAAGTCCCACCATTGGTCGATATGGGACTAAACATATGGATGGGGCTCCAGGATCCATTTACCCATCTCCATATGACGCATACAATTTATGCTCCAACACTCCCCCTCAAGCTGGAGCACGCAATGCTCAGCTTAGACAAACAGAAAGAAACTCAATTCAACGCTACAGGACACTACGGACAATATCAACTCAACGCGCACAACTACTGTTGTCGAGAACGTTGCTTCTCATGCCATGCAGGTGAGGAGGACGAACGGGCTGGAGTGTGAGTCTGTTGAACCTCCTCGTCGGAGAGCATATGCTCTGAACTGCACCTGTCAGAGTCATTGCAACTGAAAATGAGTCTCCTCGTCAGAGTACTCTAGCCCGCCACAATAATGTGGACAATTGCTCCATCTCTGAAAAGGGCCGAACTAAAAAAGGGTCATGGTTGTGCAATCCTTGTCGGAGTCCACGGTCGGCGGAGAATGGAATCTGAAAAAGTCTCCTCGTCGGAGAACTGGGTCTCTCCCATCTGACACAGAGAATGGTACACTACTCTGGTGTCCTTATGATACCACAAGAAAATCCTTGCCAACATGGCATAAGGAATGGTCCTCTACTCTAGAGTCCCTATGGCTTACATGAAAACTCTGGCCTACAAAATAAGAAATGATGGGGACCTCTGAACTAATGGCATACATGTGCTCATCAGAAAATTACCGCAAACATATGTGTGTATGAAAATGAGTCTCTCACTAGAGAACTCGAAAATGGGTCACTCGATCATTGAGTGCCTCGAACTTGGACTCTGACCAATCTGTCGAGTCTGAACAACTGCCCATGGAAAATCTTCATTTGAAAACTGTAGAGTATGAACAACTGAATGGCCTCTGGAATCTCTAAATCTGGAAAATCTGGAAGATCTGACAAACTGGTCCTGTGACTCTACACTATACTCCCCCTTTCTCCCATACTTGTCGGAAAATGACCATCGACAAAGTTGGGAGAAGACAACAATGATACAGGGAAAATAACATGAACATTCACAAACATTTCTTGCGGCTTTTGTTAATTTTTTTAAATAGCCGCCATTTTTTTATAAGACGTTCCATTTTCAGTTTTTCAAACATCATCATTTTTTCTGGCTTCTTCTTTTTTTAATAGCCATTAATTTTTTTTATTTAACATTTTTTTGTAAATGCGTACGGTTCTTTTTTTGTACGCGCCTTTTTTTTTGAAATCTCTCCCTTTTTTAAAAAATGGCTACCCTCTCTGTTTTTTTAATGGGTCGCACATCCTCAAAAAATATTAAGGTTCCCAATTGTGGGAACCCCTTGGTTCCCAGCGCCGCTTCAATGGGTGTCCCTTTCAATTTTTTTTAATAAATGTTAGGCATTGAACCATGGCTTCTTGCAAACACAATAGGACTCCCAACTTAGGAACCCTCTTTCCTCGTGTCGCCGCCAATGAGATGTGATGGGAGAAAAGAAATCAATATATTAGACGAACCCGAGGGCTCTCTTATATAGGAGAATAGCCCTTGGTTAATTACATAATAAGTACACTGATAAAAAGAAATTAGAATAAAACACATGATATGCGATATTTTAACTTAACACTCCCCCTCAAGCTGGAGCATATATATCTATCATGCTCAGCATGGACCAACACTTCTGAAACGGACTACATGCTAGAGCCTTGGTGAAGATATCTGATGTCTGATCTCCTGTAGACACGTGGGATGTAGATATGAGTCCCTTCTGGACTAGATCTCGAGTGTAATGACAATCCACCTCAATATGTTTCGTTCGTTCATGGAAAGCAGGATTATTTGCAATGAATAGTGCGGTTTGATTATCACATAATAGCTGCATAGGAAGAGGAACGTCTATGGAAAGATCAGTCAACACCGATCTAACCCACATCATCTTTGTGCTCCCTTGGGCCATGGCTCTGTATTCAGACTTTGCACTTGATCTGACAACTACATTCTGCTTTTTGCTTTTCCATGAGACAAGTGAGTGACCAACAAAAATAGCAAACCCTGAAGTAGACTTCCTGTCCGTGGGGCATCCTGTATAGTCAGCGTCTGCACAAGCTATTACCTCCAATGAACTGCCCCTTCTGAATAGGAATCCTGAAGCAGGTTAGTTCTTCAAATATCTCAAGATCATATAGATAGCATCCATATGAGTCTTTCTGGGACACTCCATAAATTGGCTAACCTTGCTTACTGCAAACATAATATCTGGTCTGGTGATAGTCACATATAGGAGTTTCCCCACGAGTTCCCTGTACCTCCTGCTATCAACTTCTTCAGTGTCATCATCATACAGTTTCACATTTGGATCCATAGGCGTTATAGCTGGCTTGCACCCAGTCATACCTGTCTCAGAAAGGAGATCTATAACGAACTTCCTCTGGTCATCACTAGACCCGATGATTCCTGGCAAATTCTAACCCCAGGAAGTAACAAAGGGTGCCAAGATCCTTGGTCGCAAACTCTTTGCCTAGGAACTTCTTGGCTACCTGAATACCTTGGGCATCATCTCCTATTACAATAATGTCATCTACATAGACAAGAATGGCAACTGTACCTCGTTGTGTCTTCTGAACAAATAGAGAGTGGTCCGCAGTAGACCTCTTAAATCCCTGTTGTTCAATCAATTCTAATAGCTTTTGATACCACGCTCTAGGACTCTGCTTTAGTCCATACATGGCCTTATGCAGCCTGCATACCTTATGTGACTCCCCCTCAGCAGTAAACCCATGTGGTTGTTGCATGTAAACTTCCTCATGAAGGTCCCCGTATAGAAATGCATTCTTCACATCAAGCTGAAATAATGGCCAATCACGCGAAACAGCAACTGCTAGCAAAATCCGTAGTGTCGAGTGTCTCGCTACCGGAGAGAACGTGTCTTGATAATCCACCCCATATGTCTGGGTGAAGCCACGGGCCACCAACCTCGCCTTGTAGCGATCCACACTTCCATCCACATTATGCTTAATAGAAAATATCCATTTGCAGCTAACTATGGAAGCACCATGTGGAGGAGAAACAATAGACCATGTCCCTCAAGATGTTAAGGCTGCCATTTCTTCTTCCATCGCCTGACACCACCTGTTGTCTTGTAATGACTCCATATATGTTCTAGGTATAGGAACCATGGAAAGACCAACAACAAACTTCGTACACATCTGAAAGATTATCCAAAGAAACATGTGCCGCAAGTGGGTATTTGGCACATTGACGACATGGCTTCCTTAGCGCAATAGGAATATCCAAATCATCCTCTTCAGTATCCTCTACAGCATAGTCATCTTGTAAAACTCCAGTGCCATCAGTAGAAACAGTGTTATCATGACATACCTTAGGCGTGGTAGAAGATGTGGACGGCTGATGAGCAGAAGTGCTAGTAGAAGACCTGCGAATGTAAACAATGGGTAAAAATTTCGACTGAGGTGGTGGTGGTGGTGGTGGTGGTGGAGTTTGGCGTACTGGTTCGGCTGATGTGATAGATGGAGGTGGAGGAACAACAATATCGTTTGCATTGTCATTGGATAACATGTCACCTGTAGGAGAAAAATACATGATAGACTCAAAGAAAGTGACATCCGCACTTACATAGTATCTTCTACTCATCGGATCATAACAACGATACCCGTTTTGAGTACGAGAGTACCCAACGAACACACATTTGATAGCCCTTGGAGAGAGCTTATCACGACCAGGGATACAATTATGCATAAATGCGATAGACCCAAAGATACGAGGTGTGAGAGAAAAAAGGTCATTCTCGGGAAACGCAATCAAGAAGGGGACCTTCTCGCCTAAACTGCACGGCATACGATTCACCAAGTAGCATGCAGTGAAGACCGCATCCCCCCAAAAAGAATGTGGGACACGACTCTGGATCAACAATGTCCGAGTGACATCAAGAAGGTGGCGATGTTTGCGTTCCGCCACACCATTTTATTGCGAAGTGTAACTACAAGAAGTTTGATGAATTATTCCATGTAAGCTGAGGAAATTGGACAAATGTAATGTTGAAAATTCTAAGGCATTATCTATCCGGAAGACTGGCATTCGTAGAGAAGATGTTATTAACTTCCAGAATAAATTTTCGAATAATAGTACCTGCATCAGACTTTTGCTTTAACAAGAAAACCCAAGATAATCCGGAGAAGTCATCAACTGCAACCATATAATACCGATGTCCCTGAAGATCAGGTACACGACTCGAACCCCAAATATCAAAGTGAAACAGTTCAAAAGACCGACTACTATGACGACTCGAACGAACAATAAACGAAGACCTATGGTGTTTCCCAAGCTAACAGGCTTCACAATTCAATGTTGTATGAGTAGATATCTGTGGCAAGACATGACACATCTTCTGCAGAGGTAGATGGCCAAATCAACGATGCCAAAGGAATGGAGAAATGGATACTGAGGGGATAGTAGCGGCACTAGCACATGATGATATCGCAAGTATGTCCTGAAACACAAAAGTAGAGGGGTCAAAGATGGCACGGCAATGTAAATCTTTTGTAAGTTGGCTAATTGATAACAGGTTCATATGAAAGTCCGGAGCATGTAAAACATTCTGAAGACTCAAAGAAGATGTCAGGGTGATCCTGACCAACGATAGGTAACCGGACCCCATTGGAAATGACCACAGATCGTCCTGGGGAAAGCGCTCTGTAGGTAGTAAACTGTCGTCTGTCGCCACACATATGGTGAGAGGCTCCGGAATCCATAATCCAATCTGTCAGGTCCGAGCAAGTAGTACTAGTAAGTGCACAAGGTGTACCTGATGAGCTAGAAGACGCTCTGGCTGAAGCTGCAGCATCCATTGAACCTGGAGACGAAGGCGAGGGTGTAATGATCATATCGCGAAGACGTGAGACGAGATCATCAAAGCGAGCAGCTGGAAGAGGTGCAGCTGTAGTCTCAGTCTGTTCTGCAACCCGTGCAGTGACGGGATACCCATGCTTGTGAAAGCACGTCTCCTCAGAATGGCCTGGTCGATGGCAGTGAGTGCAGGGGCCACGGTGTCTGCCTCCCCCTCTACCTCGAGGTCCACGACCTCGAAAATGTGACACTCCTCCTCTGCCACGAGTGGCAGCCATAGCTGTAGGAGTAGGTTGGACTGTAGATGTCGATGTAGTAGTAATCCTACTCAATCTCTTATATACCTCCTTCATTGGTGGAATACACTCGCCAGTCAGAAGTTGAGTACGAGCAGCATCGTACTCTGAATCAAGGGAGGATAGAAATACTCCAGTCATCGTAGCATTTATGTAAGCATGTTGTTGCTCCGTACTGGTAGTGATCGGCATGAAGCTATACAGTCTCTCGAACATGCCTCGTAGATGAGAGAAATGTGCATGTAATGTCTTCCCATTCTGTTTCATAGAAAAGATGACGAACTGTAACTGGAGAATTTTGCTCTCATTCTTGGACTGCCCATTTGTCACAGCCAGGATATCCCACATAGCCTTAGCTGTGGGTTGGTTCACAATATCATTTGCAATCTCCGTAGTCAGCGTCCCAGATAGCCAGATCCAAGCATATGCATCATCTTGCTTCTATGTCGCATTTGTTCCAGTCTTGTCCTCCGGCTCAGATTCAGTAAGAATGAGCTCCTTGTTGTGACACTGCATAAGGGTCAGGAACTGCATAAACCGTAGTTCATAGTTGGTCCCATCCATCTTGATAATAGGGGTTGGGCCTTTGAAGGCACCCGAGGATGTAAACATGCCACCCTTGTTGTCTGACATGATTGATGAAGACCCTAGGACCGACGTAGATAACCAAATAAACGGTCTACAAAATCATATAAGGGGAAGGTTGTATGTGTAGACTCAAACAACCATCCCTAAGCCTTGTTGAGGCGCCGAACTTAGATATGTGCCTCCGGAAAAGGTCGGCTAGAACCGCAGTGGCTGTGACGACACCTAGGTCTCGCTGGAGTTTGACGCGGTGTCGCTAGGGCTGCTGGGAGTTGTTGTGCGGGCCCTTCAGGGGTTGTGCGTGGCCGCCAGAAGCGATGCGGGGCCGATAGGGCTGTGCGGTACTGCCTGGGGAGGTGGGTTGCGGCTGGAGAGGCACTGGACAGCCAGGAAAGAAGGGAGGCGGCGCCTGGGTCGACGCAGGAGACCTCCTGTGAAGGCGGGGCGACACCTGGCGCGGCACGGGATCGCCGAGAGAGGCGGGGGAGGCACCTGGCGCGGTGCGAAACCGCCGGAAGAGGCGGGCTGCGCCTGAGAGCGACGCGGTTGTGAGCCCTGGGCTCAGGGTTGCGCCGCCTGTGTGTCGGGACGGTGGGAGATAGGCACTGGGGCGCGAGTGGCGGCGGGTGGAGGGGCTTAAGGCTAGGGTTTTGGGTGGTGGTAAATGAAACCCCGGTCTAGGACTGCTGCTCCAATACCATGATGGGAGAAAAGAAATCGATATATTAGACGTACCCGAGGGCTCTCTTATATAGGAGAATAGCTCTGGGTTAATTACATAAAGTATACTGATAAAAAGAATTAGAATAAAACACATGATATGTGATATTTTAACTTAACAAGATGGAGGGGAGTAGTACGCGCATCGCCGATGGGATCCGTCTGGAGGGCTTCGTCTTCACGTGTCGCTATCAATTGGAGGAGGGTGGCGGGGATCGCCTGGGGTTGGTGAGGAGGGTCACCGCTTGCACAGATGCCGATGTAGATGGTTAGTGCCCGCATGAACCGAGGGCCTGTGAATCATAGATGGGAGATGGGAGGTTGCGCTAGGGCACTACGCGTGCTTGGAGGAGGCTCCGCCAAGAGGAATCGGGTTGATGCGCACTTGATGCGAAGGCATGAGCCGTCGCCTGAGGAAGAAGCTGTGTCGCCTCGCGATGCCTCCTGCGTGTTGCGGGCTAGACGCGCATGTGCGCGCGATGCCGATCAGTTGCCTTCCTGGGCTGGACCGCACGGAGTGGGCTTGCCCCTGGGTTGTCGAGTCCCGCCAGAAGATCTGCTGGAGAGGAGGATCTCCAGCGCTTAAGCAAGCTTCGGAGATGAATATGGCCTGGAGATCATCCGCCGGACTCTCAGATCTGGAAACGTGACTTCAACCAATTCTCAGAAAAATTAGGGTTTTAACAAAACCCTAGAGATGAATTCCATCTTGCTCTCGAACATGAATGTGAAATAATAAATCTTCAAGAACACTGAAGAATTGAAATTCGAATCTTGAATAAATAATGAACATAAAAACTCTCCGAGAATCGACCCGCTCTGATATCATGTTAGACAATAAACATGCAGAAGCGTAACATGGAAAAAGATAAAGAACAATAGGAAGAACAGCGGGATTAAACGTGGAACCCTACTCCGTGAGGAGCGGGATGAAACCACGGGAGAAGCCCTCAAAGGGGCGGATATTCTATTCCATTTTCTCAATGGTTACAGGAGGTCTGGGGCTCCTTATATAGCCTCTCCAGAGCCTCTAAGTCCCACCACTGGTCGATGTGGGACTAAACATATGGATGGGGTAAATGGATCTTCTCCAGCATCCATTTACTCATCTCCCTCATATATGACGCATACAATTTATGCTCTACTCCAACAGGCTCTATTAAGATATTTATGTTATTTTGTCCTTATTTCCTATATTGTTTATTTCTATTGTCTTGTTTATGTAATTTACCCTTAGGGGGCGTTCGTTTGGAGGGTTACCCCCCCACTTTGGGTGGGTAACCCCCTAAAACCCCCATTTTTACCCCACTAGCGGGGCCCACTCCCTTCCCAATAAAAAAATCATATATTACCATCGTATCATCTAAAAATCATAAAACACTCAACTTCTACTCACTATTCCAAACTTCAGTACAATCACATCACAACAACCACCCACTTTTTCAAATTTCAATACAATCATATCATAATAACTACCAACTTTTTCAAATTCCAATACAATCACATCACACAAACCCTCTCAACCCTTAACCCACCAACCAAATACACTAACACAAAACCGGGTTATCTACCCCTGGATAACCCACCAACCAAACGCACCCTTAGAGCTTTTCTCCTATATAAGATAGCTATAGGGTTAGATGGAATACAACTTCTTTTCCCACATAGTATCAGAGCGACGGTCCTAGATTGAAGCATGTGTCCTAGAATCCTATCCCTACCAAAAACCCTAGCCCTCACGGGCTTCACGAGCTTGTCGTCGCTGCCACGCCGCCGCGGGTTCATCATTATCGCCGCCCAGTCCCTCATGTTGGTTCGTCACTCGGCAACCCCCCTGCGGGTTCGCTGTCACTTCGCCCCCTTGGGGGCTCGTCCCCATCTGACAAACCTGCCTCTTGCATGCCCTGTCCTTTAAGGCTCCACGCCCGACAAACGCGCACTTCCCTTTGGTTGTCGTTGCACATCGTGCCGCTACTCTGGTAGTCGTCCCATGGATTCTTGGGTACCTAGGGTGTAATGTGAAGCCCTAAAACACTCTAGTTACCCAAAGGACTCTCCAAAAGAATGGAAGAGGTGGTGATATGAGTCTACACCCACAACTATCTTCCTTCATGCCAATGTAGACGATGGCATCTCTTGTTGCTAGCCCAGTCTTGACGATTGTTGTCATCATGTCCGACAACAAAGTTGAAGTCCCATCCCTGGGTGGCTTCAAAGGTCCGGCATCCATTATCAAAATGGATGGAACCAACTATGAACTGTGGGTCATGCAGTTCATGAGTTTGATGCAATGTAATGGAAGGAAGCACGTTCTTACGACAGAGAAGCCATGTGACAAGACTGGGACAAATGCCACATGGGAGGCGGATCATGCATATGCTCGTGTATGGCTATCTGGGATCGTGTCCATGGAGATAGCTAGTGATATACTGAGTCATCCTACTGCAAAGGCTATGTGGGACATTCTTGACGTGAGATACTCTCCGGCAAAGAATGAGTCGAATGAGTCGAAGATACTCCATCTCCAGCATGATATCTTCACATCGAAATAGAATGGTCTCCCTCTTCACACCCTCGATACTTCTTTGAGGGGTATGTTCGAGAAGTTACATGGCTACATACCCTTGACCGCTACACTAGAGTAGCTCAACGCATACAGAGACTGTGATAACAGGAGTATTTCTGGAAACCCTAGATCCAAATATGATGCCGCTCGTGCTCAGATCCTCACGGATGCTACCATACCTCCTATGGAGGAGGCATATCGCAGATTGAGCAGACTGTCTATACCATCTGGGAGTACTTTAAAGCAGCAGACTTCTTTAGCTATGGCGGTCTCACGTGGTAAAGGCAGCCATACATTATATCGTGGCAGGGGAAGTTTCTACCGCAGTAGAGGAGGGGTGGTCGACCCTGTCAACCGTGCATCTACTGCCACAGGACAGGACACTTTGAGGAAACCTGCTATTCTAAGCATGGGTTTTCTGCATCAGCCAGAGTTGCAGAGCAGACACAACAGACTGGGAGTCCATCACCTGCATCTGATCAGAGGTTTGACGAGCTTGTAGCACGACTGAGGGAGATCATGCCTAACACGTCTGGATCCACTAGCTCTCCATCAGTATCCTCACAGGTTGTTGCCTCACCATCTACGTCTACATCAGGTATAGACTACGCTCTTTTTGGTTGGTGGGTTTTCCGGGGGTTATCTGGGGGTGGATAACCCGTTTTTGTTTTAGTGTGTTTGGTTGGTTGGTTAAGGGTTGGGAGGGTTTGTGTGATGTGATTGTATTGGAATTTGAAAAGTTGATAGTTATTATGATATGATTGTATTGAAATTTGAAAAAGTGGGTGTTTGTTGTGATGTGATTGTATTGAAGTTTGGAATAGTGAGTATAAGTTGAGTATTTTATGATTTTTAGATGATATGATGGTATAATATATAATTTTTTTGATGGGAAGTGAGTGGGCCCCACTAGTGCGTTAAAAATGGGGGTTTTGGGGGGTTACCCACCCAAAGTGGGGGGTAACCCCCAATCCGAACGGGCCCTTACTAGTTGCTACAATGCAGACTTGTCGGAATGGATCATGGATTCCGGAGCATCTCATCATCTATGTGGTGACAAAGGTCAGTTTCGTGTTTTTCGTCCTACTCAGCCTGGACGATCAGTTGTGATAGCAGATGGAACACATTCTCCCATCACTGGTCAGGGGGAGGTGCAGTTGACTTCTACATTGAGGCTTCTGAATGTTCTCCTAAGCTCGTGAATTTTCTATGAATTTATTATCAATTAACCAAACCACCAAAGATTTACATTGTCATGCCATATTTGATCCATCTGCTCTTGTTTTTCAGGACATACTCACGGGCAGCATGATTGGAACTGGTTGTAAGCAGGGAGGCCTTTACATACTAGTGCAGTCTCCATATGCTGGCGCTTCCTCTTTTCGCACTGGATCTGTTTCGTTATATATGTGGCGTCGGCGATTTGGTCATCTTCCTCTGCAAAAGTTGATTCATGTTCTTCCACAGATTTCTCTTCGCTCCACTTTTCAGTGTGAGGCCTGTCAGCTTGGAAAGCATCATCGGTCTACTTTCCAAAGTCATCAGGGTCCAAGTAGTGATAGTCTGTTTGAGTTGCTTCATTTCGATATTTGGGATCCTAGTTGTGTCCCAGATCATCAGGGACACAGATTTTATCTTGTTGCGATTGATGAGTTTTCTAGACTATCTTGGGTTTTTCTTCTTAAAAACAAGTTTGAAGTCGGTCCTGTTATTCAGTCTTTTATTATTGAAATAAAGAAAAAAATTTGCATGCACTAGAATTTTGCAGTACTCATCTCTCGATTTCTTAGGTCTCATGGTGTTGTGCATCAGACATCATGTGTATATACTTCCCAACATAATGGGGTGGCTGAAAGGAAACACCGCCATCTTTTGGATGTCACCAGAACCCTTTTGATTCAGAGTCATGCTCTACATTCCTTTTGGGGAGACGTGGTTCTAACTGCTTGTTATCTGGTAAATCGCATGCCTTTTTCGATGTTAGGGGAGAGGATCCAGTTCTCGATTGTGTTTCCCGAGACAGATCTTTTCTCGCTTACGCCTCGTATCTTTGGTTCGGTTACGTTTTTTTATCAACTCTCTCCTGGTCTTGACAAGCTCTCTCCCAGAGTTGTCAAATATGTGTTTGTTGGGTATTCCAAAACCCAAAAGGGATATCGTTGTTTTGACCATGTTCGACGAAGATACTATGTCAGTGTTGATGTCACCTTCTTTGAGCCTATTATGTTTTTTCTCCCACAGGTGACAGGCTTACTCCTTCAGAAGATGGAGAAGATATCTATATGCCACCTCCTCCATCATTACCATCTTCTATTCTATCACCACCACGTCCACCATCACCACCACCACCTCCACCACCGTCTCTTATTTTCTTTCCACAGGTCAACCAGCGAAGATCCCATGCTCATGCGTTGCCTCCGTCATCCAGCACGCCCAAGGTATGTACTGAGCATTTGAGTTCTTCTAATGGCACGGGTGATTTGCATGTACAGACTGAGGTACATGATGCAGATATTGTCTCTACTACTCCCACGAAGGATCTGGATATGCCTATTGCACTTCGGCGACAGAAACGAGCATGAACTATGCACCCTATTGGATCTCATGTTTCCTTAGAGCGTCTTTCCAAGGAGTTTCATCACTTTGTTGTGGGGTTGTCTGTTGTAGAGATATTGCGGTCGTATCAGGAGGCACTGCAGAGTAGTCAGTGGCGTCAGGCTGTGGAGGAGGAGATGGCGGCTTTACAGTCACGACTTACGTGGAGTGTGATCCATACTCCACCAGGTGCGTCTGTTGTTGGAAGAAAATGGGTATTTACTGTGAAGCATCGGGTTAATGGTACCGCAAACAGATACAAGGCCTGACTAGTTGCCCGTGAGTTCACCCAGACTGTGGATTATCAGGACACTTTTTCCCCTATAGCACGTCACTCTATCTTGTGGATTCTTACTGTTGTTGATGTGGTACGTGATTGGCCACTTTTCCAATTGGATGTAAAGAATGCTTTCTGGTATGGCGATCTGCAGGAAGAGGTTTACATGCAGCAGCCACCTGGGTTTGTTGCTGAGGGAGAGTCCAGTATGGTATGCCGTCTGCATAAGGCTATATATGGCCTTAAGCAAAGTCCAAGGACTTGGTTTCAGAAGCTCTCAGAATTGATTGAACAAAAAGGGTTTGTCAGATCTATTGCAGATCTTACTCTCTTTGTAAAGAGAGGCCACAGAAGTATTGTAGTCATCTTGGTTTATGATGATGACATTGTTATCACTGGTTGCGATGAACAGGGTATTCAAGCGGCTAAGGATTTCCTTGGAAAGCAGTTTGTTACTAAGGACCTTGGCACGCTTCGTTACTTCCTTGGCACGCTTCGTTACTTCCTTGGCATGGAGTTTGCACGAAACCAGTAGGGTATGATTATGACACAGAGGAAGTACGTTACTGATCTTCTATCTGAGACAGGTATGACAGGATGTAGACCAGCTACTACTCCGGTGGATCCTGATGCGAAGCTCCATGATGACGGATCTGAGGAGGTGGACAAGAGACGGTACAGAGAGATGGTAGGGAAATTATTGTATGTTACTACCAGGCATGATATATCTTTTGTTGTGAGTAGAGTGAGTCAGTTCATGGAGCAACCCAAGCAGGCGTACATAGATGCAGTATTCATGATCTTGAGAAATCTGAAATCATCTCCAGGTACAGGTCTTCTGTTTAGAAGAGATACATCTCTTTCAGTTACAGGGTGTGCAGATGCAGATTATGCGAGGTGTCCTAAGGACAGGAAGTCTACTTCAGGCTTCATTGTGTTTGTTGGTAGCTCGCTAGTCTCATGCAAGAGTAAGAAACAAACTGTTGTTGCTCGATCTAGTGCGGAATCAGAATATAGGGCAATGGCCCAAGGTAGTACAAAGATGATGTGGGTCAAGTCTGTCTTGACCGATTTAACAATTGAAGTGCCTCTTCCCATGCATCTCAAATGCGACAATCAGGCAGCCTTGTTTATAACTAATAATCCAGCATTCCATGAAAGGACAAAACACATTGAGATGGACTTTCACTACACTCGTGATTTGATTCAAAAGGGGCTAATTTCGACATCGTATGTAGCATCAGGAGACCAGATTGTAGATATCTTTACTAAAGCTCTTGTTAGAGGTCCTTTTCATCACTATTGTTCCAAGTTGAGCATGATAGATATATATATGCTCCACCTTGAGGGGAAGTGTTAAGATATTTATGTTATTTTGTCCTTGTTTCCTATGTTGATTATTTCTATTGTCATGTTTATGTAATTTACCCTTAGAGCTTTTCTCCTATACAAGAGAACTCTAGGGTTAGATGAAATACAACTTTTTCTTTTCCTTCCACGGGCTCCAACTATCCTTTCCCTCAGAGTGAACCAACTACTAAATGGTTCGATTAGTCTTTTTGTCCATATATCAAAAGTTAGATGAACGATTTTTTTTTTGAAACTTAAAAAGGGGGAATCATTCGACGGTGTTCTCCCCGAAATTTTATTAAAGAAGAAAAGATGAAGAAGACAACGGAATTTACAGAAAAGGAGGAGATGTACAAAAAGCCCTTCCCCAAAGTGTAGACACTTGCAATGAAACCCCCAAAGAACCGCGATGGTCTACCCCTGGCACCAATCCTCCAGAAGATGCTTCGCACGTATAGAAATATTCTCCTTGTAGAACCTTTGAGCCGCGAATAATGCCTCGTTCCTCCCCGGCCAAATGCTCTATAGCCGTGCCACCGGTTCAAGAATAATCTTCCTTTCCCTACCCCTTGAGTTAACCAAACTCTCGCACATATCAGCAATGGAGACGGCGTTCACCCAAGGAAGATCATCCCAAAGATTGCGAACAAGGACACATTCAAAAAATAGATGAGAATTAGTTTCCCGTTCCGCTTGACATAGACCGCAGGTAGAATCAACGTTCGCGAGGAAAATTGCGCACCGATCACGAGTCAAGAGACGACCACGTCGAAGAAGCTATAAGAAGATCCCAATGCGCTCAGGGAGTTTAAGGCCCCACAAGAATCTACAGTCCCGCCCCAAAGTATCTTCTTCGGCACTAGGAGGAGGAGCGAGAGCGATATACGCCTTCCGCGTAGAAAAAGAACCAACCTTCCAGGCCCAATGATCACGCCCCACATTCGGGCGAGGGGCATCAGCGAGCTGAGCCAATAAAGATAGAAAGTCATCAAGTCGATGATTCGATAGAGCCGCAGCGATCCGAGGGCTCCAGCAACCGTTCTCCCAGCACGAGGCCACTGACGCCTCCTTGTCGTCGACCAAAGCGAACAGACGCGGGAAAATCAAGTTAAAAGCACCCCTGCCAGACCAATCGTCGTACCAGAAGCGAAAGGAAGTCCCGTTACCTAGCACCGGCTTAAAGAAGGATCGATATTGCCTAAACACCAACGTCACGCCATGCCAGAAAGGAGATAGGCGGGAAATCAATTCACCCCTAAAGCTGCCAAGCAAGTCCGCGCCCAGCAATTCCCGCAAGACATTAATCATAAAGTTCTCCTCATTCCCCCACACACGAGAAGCCCACTTTAGCAAAAGGGCTTCATTAACCAACCCCAGCCGCCTGACCCCCAAGCCCCCCGACCGCTTGGGCTGAGCAACGATCTCCCACCCCACGAGGTGCAACCCCCTTCGCCCAACCCCCTTCCTTCCCCACAGGAACCCTCGCATACACCTCTCCAGCCTGACACGAATCCCCTTGGGCAAAACGCAGACCGAGAGAAAATAGATAGGAATAGAGGAAAGCACCGCCATTAAAAGCACCAGCCGCCCACCCCTGGAGAGCAGAATCGCGCGCCACCCCGCGAGGCGGGCCTCCAACTTCTCCACCACAACCGTCCAATCACGAAGTTGAGCACGGCCCACAGCATGCGGCAGGCCAAGATAGTCGAACGGGAGGGAAGAGGGGTTTGACCCCAGGATGTGAGCGCAAGCCAAAACCTCCTCCTGCGACATGGCGAAAGGCACCACTTTAGACTTCGACGCATTGATCACCAGTCCCGAAGCCTCGCTGAAAAGTTGCACAGCAGTAGCCATACCGGATACGACATCGGGACCCCCCTCAACAAAACATAAGGTGTCGTCGGCGAACTGAATAGAGGGGACATGGAGCTCCCCAACATAGCAACCTCGAGTCAAACCCGACGCAGCCACCCCGTCAATCATGCGTGGCAAGACATCGGCCGCCAACACAAAGAGAAGAGGTGCGAGAGGACACCCCTGCCGCACCCCCCTCCTTAGCTGGAAGAACCCCCCCACCGGGCAACCGTTCAACAAAATTAATAGTGAGGCCGTGGAAACACACTGCCGCATCCAAGAAATCCACAACGAGGGAAAGCCCCTCCGCCGCAACACCGACCACAAGAAGCGCCAGTCAAGGCAATCGTACACCTTGGCGAAATCAATCTTCCATAGGATCCCCTTGATGTTAGAACGCCTCCACCCTGCCACGAGCTCAGAAGCCACAGCGAAACAATCCGAAATATGTCGCCCACGGATAAAGGCCGCCTGCGTAGGCGAGATGAGTGACGCCAGGACTGGGGCCAGTCGCCTAGCCAAGGCCTTAGCGATGATTAAGTAAATCCCATTGGAGATAGAAATCGGACGGAAGCCCTTAATGTGAAGCGCCGGATGAGCTTTGGGGATCAACACGATTTGGGCCTTATTTATCTTGTCGAATCCACGATTGCAGTTGTAGAATTCGCGTGCGACTTCCAAAACATCGCCAGCGACCAGGTCCCAAAAATCGCGGTAAAAGGCCACAGGGAATCCATCAGGGCCCGGCGCGGCGTCGTCATTAAGGTCCCACACCGCGTCTTTAAGCTCCGCCAAAGAGAAGGGCCTGATCAAGGCCAAGGCATCAGCGTCAGAGATTGAAGGAGCCCCGTGCCCCAGCCAACGCCAACGCCGAGGCATCCTGCAGCCAAAGATACTCTTAAAATGACCCAAGAATGCGTCACCCATCTCCTTGTCGCCAGATATGCGGGAACCATTCACCATAATAGAGCGGATGTAGTTATATCGCCGCCTACCACTGGCCACCCGATGGAAGTAGGCGGTGTTAGCATCCCCCTCCTTTAGCCATCTCAGTCGCGACCGCTGCCGCCATTCGATTGAGCGCTTTTTGTCCTCCGATTTGACTACAACAAGGGCATCAACACGCACCCCGAGTTCCTCCGCCGTGAGATCACGCTCATTCTCCGTACGATCTAGACGCACAATAGTATCCTCCGCCGCCTTCCTAGCCGCCACACGGGCAAGACGCGTCTCCATCTTGAAGGAGGCCAGTAGCCTTCGCAGCGACGCTAGTTTGTGATCCAATCGAGTAGCTGTGGGCCCCTCGGAGGAGAGAAGGTCCCATTGGTTCCTGACCAACTCCCTAAAACCTGGCTCCAAAAGCCAAGACCTTTCATAGCGGAAGAGACCCCGGATATGAGGCACGTCCCCCGACTCCCAAATAATTGGATTATGATCCGAAAGAGAGCGCGGCCGAGAAGCCACCCAGCACAAGGGAAAAAGTTCCATGGTTTTGCCATTCGCCAAGAATCGGTCAATTCTCGATCGAGAAACATTATTTCGCCACGTATAAGAAATATCAGAGGGCACCATCCCTTCCAAGGCCAGGTCGGAGATGAAGGCGATGAAGTCATCCGAACCAGGGTCACGCCCCCCGCGTCCCCGCGGCCGATCCGAAGAAAGAGCAGTAACATTAAAGTCCCCTCCCAACAGCCAAGGAATAACCGCAAAATCAGAAGCCATCTCCCTCAACTCCTCCCAAAGATCCCTCCGCAGCAAGTGACAAGTAGGAGCGTAGATAGCCGAGAAAGCAATATTTACATTCGAATCGATGCGATTCAGTACCACAGTCAATGAATACCTCCCCACGCGCATGGAGGAGAAATTGAAGAGCCCCGAGCGCCAAGCCAGAATAATGCCACCCGATGCCCCGATGGCATCAACAGAACGATATTCATCCAAAGCAAGTGCACCGAATGATCTCCACACAGAATCGTTGACACTAGAGAGCTTCGATTCCTGGATAAAAGCAACGTCGCACTCCCACTCCAAGAGCCGCAAGTCCAAGGCCCGCCGCTTGTCAAGATCCCCGAGTCCCCTGACGTTCCATGAGAGAACCTTCATTAAAGATCAAAGGAGCGTCCCCCGATACGAGCGAGGCCAGCCGCCTCTGCCATCGTGTCCCTCAACGTCAAGCAAGAAGAAACCAACTGGGTGCCAAGGCGCGACTTGTTTCGCCTACTATAGCTTTTGCCAAACCTTGAGGATGTTGAGGCCTCCACCGCGAACGAAGCACCCCCTGGCCACGAAGAGACAATGACCCCCATGGGTTCGTCGAAGGAATTGGCCCCACCTTCGGCTAACAGTGAAATAGATGGAGGAGTCCAAACAGGCGGAGGGGATGGGGCCTGAGCCTTGAGAATTGAGGTGTCAAATTCGTCCAACAGGATCCGCCTCGTGGAGACCGTCGAGACATCGGGCGCCAAAGTGGGGTCCGCCAAGGGATCCGGGATCGAAACTGGATCAACGGAGCCCCGCATCCGAGGCCAAGACCCGAAATGTACAGGTCCGATTGGAGAGAGCATGGAATGATTGCTCACGTGGCTCGAGTAAGATGCATGCTTGCAGAGAGACGACAGTTGCGGCGGCTGCAAGGAATGTGAATCGACATCGACGGTGCCCAGCGAAACGACAATGTCGCTGTAAGGATCCGTACGCGTCTTCCGAGATTCCAATAGCAGCTTGCCCGAGGGGGAACACCTAGCAGGCGACCCCTCGTAAACCTCTCCAGTGATTGACACGTGGCCTCCCGAAGTCGAACCGTCCACCCCCAAAAACGGGGTGTCAGCAGCCGCAATGACGGTCGGAAGCGTCGGCGTTGCCGCCCGCTCCGCCACCGGCTTGAGAAGGGAGAACTCCAGCGAAAACGTCCAACGGCCGATCTTCAAAAATTCAAAGAGAGTCTTACCGACCGCAGAGGCCAGGAAGGAGGAGGAGCATTCCATCAGAACTTGAGTGCATCTCCAATCCGCACCCGGAGATAATCCATCGTCAAGGACAGCCAAGACAGCCCCCCAAGCGCCGACGACCCGAGAAAGAGCAGGTACCGTGCGAGAAAGGAAAGGAACTCCCCGCACTTCAACCACGCAGACTTCCGTCGCAAAGGAAGCACCATCAGCGACCCTAAAACATCTCCACGCCACGTCGCCATCCCCATCAAAAGAGAAAAGCCTTTCCCATTGTTCCGGGGAAAGGCCCCGCACGCAGCATCTGGCGGAGTCGAGCACCACGAAATCCCCTTCGAAGAGAGGCCCCAGAAGCTTCAAAGTGTTTGTTTGAATCAGTTCCCAAGACATACCAGGCCGCTGCAAGACCCCCACCGCCGCAAGGGAACCACCGACATCGCGAGAGCGGCCCAGCTGAACCGGCATCCTGCCGAACGGCCCCCCTTCCTCCTTTGCACCAAGAGGATGTGCCTCATGCAAGGGCACCCCGCCGACCAGCCCACCACTCCCCCCCCCCTCGACGTAACTGTATGATCGTCCACTACGCCACTGAGAACCGGGACCGCTCCCTCGACAGCTCCCTTACACGTCACCTGAGAGCCTCCAACGCTTCCACGAACCACCTGCGCAAAGGACCGCGAGCCCCCTCGCCGAAGAACACATCAACACTTCCATGCATACCTGGCGCATGCGACCTGGACATCTTCGACGTGGTAGGGAGACCACCAGACCGCCCACCTCCAGTGCAAGAGACCATTCGATGGCCCACTCCTCCACAAGCAAAGCATCGCGGAGGCAACCGACAGGAGGACGCTAAATGAACATGCACGCCACAGCGAAAACATCGCTCCCCCGCTTCTTGCGCGTTACCTTCTCCCAACCTTCTTGATCCTCGGCCTGGATAGCAGCAACCTCCACCCCTCGCTTAGCTCCACCCTCACCATGCACCCAAGCGACGGCAGCATCCCGCTTCTCCTCCCCCCGTAGCTTTCCCCTCGCCCTCGACGAAGAAGCCCCACCGTCGCTCTTCGCTCGCCAGAGAGTCGCCGCTCGCCTCGCCATTTCTGTTACCCTCAGTTAGATGAACGATTTGCAAATAAGCCGGCATTCACTCTGATTTTTCCTTGTTGGGCGTAGCTCCCCATCTTTAAGGTCCTAAGAAGTGGGCTCTCACGCAAGGCCTGACAATGCTGCCAACAAGTAATTCCACCAGTCAGCTTCTTGTGCCTTGCAAATTTGGAAAACCGGTTGAGTCCACCATAGCAAACGCATTGGTTGTATTTCAAGACAGGTTGAATGGGTAATCACTGAGCTTCAATCTCCCTACTTCATCCCCCTCTCCCTTCGTTGTGCCACCCCTTGGTGCTAGTAAATCACTCGATAAATCACTTACATTGATCCTCATCGACCACATATTCACTCCACCATCATTGCTCCTCCAAGGCAACTTGTTTATTATTTATCGTTTTTCAAACTGGAACAAAGGATTCAGGGGCAATGTCATTCGGTATAAAAGTAAATCAGAAGATATGTGGAACGCCCCCTTTGAAATCACTAATTTCAAGGCATTAAAATTTAAGTCGTGCTACTCTAAGAATACAGAGTTTGCACACACTCTTTTGAATGAATTAAATTAGTGGTATTAAAAAAATAGTACAAGGGAGGGATGATAGCTCAAGCTGAAGACAAGAACTGCACCTCAGCTGCATGCTTCAAATGCTGAGTCTCCATGTCTCTGGATCTCAACAGCTCACAAGATTTAAGGGAATTGCCGAATGGCTTTTGAAGACTTCAGCTTTTCCTTCTGCACCTGAATCAAAGCTGATTAATATTATACTGCATGACTACAAAATTTCACAATTCCATCTTTTCATAGCTGTGTTTGAAGAAAACTACAGCACCTTATTGGAAAGATTAGTACTAAATCCATAAAAATAGAAACCTAACCCATATACCTCAGCCTCAAGTTCGTGTATTCTCTGAAGTGATGCCTGCTCAATTATTGCACGACGCTTGCTCTCTTCTTCAAGCATGCCTGTAATTTGATACCTTAATTCTGCCATTGCTTGGGTGAGATCCTCAGCTTCCTCCTTGGACCTCATTTTTTTCATTTCGTAGTTCCTCCTGGGATAGAAAAGGATATACAGCATGAACATACAGAATACCGTCTAAAAACTCCTTTCAAAAAAATACCGTCTAAAAACCAAAAGATCAATTACAAGTGAGGTTAGGAGTATGACCTTCAGTTGAGTAATCAGCCGTTCCGATTCCCTAAATTGATTTGGCATCTTCTGTTATATCATATTTTGCATTTTCATTTAAAGATGCCAACAAAGCAAGTTTTGTGAGGAAAAGGACGCAAAATGTCTTCATTGCTGCATTGGAAATAGGATGAGCTACTGTTACGGATATAGGCTGACAAAATAATTGTTTTTATTATCAATAAATGTAAAAATAATAAACACATACAGCGTGAGCTATATATACAAGCAAGTCTGCCTTACTTTCACTTGGATGTAAATTCCTCAAGATGTCAGAATAATCACGGAAAGCATGAATAAACTAATTTTCCACACAACTTAACATCAAGGATCCATTTTTTTGGAATAACAATAATCAAAGAAATCTGAGATGTAAATATTTTCAATATCTGGGCGTAAATCATAAGCAATATGCAGATGACTAACAATGAAACCAATTTTAATTTTTATATATTGATAGATAGGCACATCAAGCTATATCTCCTGTAGCATAATATTTCGTAATGCAACAAACATGATCTGCATCTAGTGATATTGGTTGAACCCCCTTGAATTGTCTGATGATTTATTAGTGTGTCTACCATCCAAAGAACCAGTGCTCAAACTTTACAATTGCTATTTTCTTCAGAAAAATAAAACCAAGTACATGAAAACAATATCTTACCTTTTTCCCCTCCAGAGAGCTAGCTCATTCTCTAGCCTTGTTGGCAAGACATTATTCAGCTGTGATTGACATGAAACAATGGAGTTTCTCTTCAACCAAACATCCAGATGGCCATCTAGTTTAGAAAATAGCATCTTGATGTCACATTCAGATAATACCATCTTTTCATGCAATTCTTTATTTATTCCCTCCAGACAAACTATTCTCTCCTTGTGCCTCTATAAGTTGACGGCTACATTCTTTATATAACTCATCAATCTGGGGCCTTCTCCTTGGCAACTTGCTCAGAAAACCTCTCCGCTTCAAAGCATCTCTGTTCTAGGGCCATCATTTCAAGTTTCACACTTTCTATTTCACATTGAGATTCAAGTTGAGTGGATGAAACTGCAGCCTCCAGCTTTTCTATTTGTGCCACCAAATTTTGCAATTTGTTATCATTTTGATCTTCCTTATCCATTAAAAATCTTCGCGCAGATCAGATTGAACTATTCATCTTCCAACAATTTTATTTTTTTAAGTAATTTCTCAGTAGTGCTGTGGTTCTTTCCATGTTCTTGCATATGCTCATCCGCAAAATGGTTTTCCACATTTCTTCTATGCAACTGATCCTGCAAAAATGCTACATAACAGTAGCTCAATATGGATAGCAGAGTAGATATTAGTGTGCATGTAAAAAACTGACCCCAGCTTTGTTCTTCGCAATAATAGAGGCCATGTGACAATAGAGCTTCCAACTAATATCATACTGATTCGTATTAGAAGTAAAAACTTCCTACAGCATTATCATATGCAACATACATGAATCTAAATTAGGTTTAACAAGAGAATGATTTGAATTTGAGAAGTGCATCCAAGACGAGGTGCTCCTAGGCATTAATATTGTGAATGACATCGTCTTTGCGGATGAGATAAGGATAGGGCCAAAAGAAATTTAGCACTGGAGAGGACTTGGACTATAAATGCTTTCGATGTAATAGATTGAATACTAAAATATATAAACTAATGAAAGATTACGTAGAGACATCATATAGGTGGATATTACATTGCATTCCAAACATTTTAAGTGCCAAAGACCAAAATCAAGTTTGTTCCCATGATAAGAGGGTTCAACAACATGGATGCTTGATCTTCAAAATAAAATCAAGTTTTTTCCTGCTTATTCCAAATACTTTGGATCATTCTTCCAACAATTTGAAGAATCTAGCACCTTGTCACATGGCAAGTTTCAGGAATGTGGTATCCACATACACTGCATAGCGAATAAGTGGTATGCAGGGCAAATGCAGTTTAGCTCTATGCGGATTCATAAAAAATTTTTTTTGAAATCCATATAAACGAGGGGAGACACTGTATAGCTCTATGCGGAATCATAAATTTTAATTTTTGAAAAATCAAAATAATGTTAATACCTCGCTATGAGGGGCTCCAGTAGAACAGCCACAAACTGTAGCATAATGTAAAAACTAAAACAAGATTTAAAACATGATTAATCTAGATAAACCTATATATATAATAGTATAGCAATAATAAGTAACAATTACATGGAATTCAATCGTTACCATGTTCTTAAATGCCCAACTAATATCAACTCTCAAAACTTTTTTCGAATTTTTGAGCAAGTCCAAGACCCTAAACTAGTTGTTTAAAACATAACCCTAAACCAATTGTTTTGTACCAACTTCACAATCATGCATCCTATCCAACCAACACAACTTTTTAAATATAACTAAACCTAAAATTTATCTTAACAATGATAACTCCGAATCTATATATCCAGTAGTGGTAATGTACTTGGTCATGCCAAGGCCCTTTATGAATCTTGGCGGAAGTAAATATCTTTATTATATTATATACATATATATATATATTAAATTATATATATTGCTTGGATGGATCTCTAAGGAGGTCCATCCCACCATTTTCTCAAAAAAAAATCCAGTAGTCGTAATACCATCAAAAATAGCAATATATATCCGATAGCATGTAAAAATAGCTGGTATATCATATATAATGTAGCACTAGCAGTAATGTTTAGCAATAGTACATATAGATATAGCATATAACAATAATATATGGCAATAATATATATAGAAATAGCATATAGCAGTAAATATTTGATACAAGTTACATGATGAGATATTAGTATTGGAAAATGCACATGCATGCATATTTTAATGATGACAAAGAATGTTAGGTTCGTAATAGCTTTAGTTTGGGTTTGCAATATTCAAAAAAGTTAAGTGCATGTTTGCAAGATAATGATGGTGAAATCAACAATGATAAATATCAAGAAGATCACACAGATAGCTACGGAGATCAAGCTTCAAATGAAGGATCAAGTCATTAGGCCCAAGCTACAACAAAATGGAGAATTGATAATAAAGTCAAAGCTCAAGAGAATCAACAACAACAACAAAAAAGCTTTCTCCCGCATTAAGTAGGGTCGTCTACATGGAGGAAAAGAAGTAGAAGCTTCTCTCTACTTTTAGCCAACCTGGATTTATTTTGAGTAACATCATCAATTTACCCATCAAGTTGTAGTCTTGAAGATTATATCCCAGGTATCTGAAAAAATCTTTCATGTGAATGTTATCATCTCCAATATTCACCTCGATTCCTTCGCCCCTGCTTCCATCAAATGTCCACTCCATATATTAAGTCTTAGCCCTACTTATACGAAATATGTTTAAGTCTCTAAGGCATGTCTCCAAACATCAAGCTTCTCATTTACTCCATCTCAAGAGAATATTAGAAAAAATGAAGATCGGGAGTTTTTTTGTCATTGTAAAAGTATTTCATAGATGATGTGTCGTAACCTCATGCATATGTAGTGCATTTCAACTCTACTTATTTCAAAAATATCTAAGAATGAAGCAGTCACGTGAATTTCTTTTAGTCGACTAGCTGATTTTCTTTTTTAGTCGACTAATGGGATGCCCCATCTATTAATCTTGTTGAGACAATTACCCTATTATATTGAGTTGTCTACTAGGTTTCCATAAATCTACATTTAGTTTTGTATTTGTTGCCTCCAAGCAAGGCACCATACAACCATTCAATCTCTCACTCAGAATCAGAAACCCGACATGTCATTTCCACTTTCAGCGTTGTTCATGTGAAGGTAATATGCATAGTAGATTCTCAAATAATACATTAATTCAAATCTAATTATTTAATTTATACAAATAATATTAATTAAAATAAAGCTAACTTGGAGAGTTTCGACATTGAACCATCTAAATAAATTATTATCTAAGGTTTAACACTATATAAACATACCACAAACCTAACAAAGTGGCAAAGCCTTCCCCCACTTTAAGTAGGGTCGGTTACATGGATTCTTATCAAATCCATGTTGAAAGATCCAACTATTTTTTATGTTGGTTGTCGGCTACCTGATGCAAACCTCCTCAAGGGGGATTTCAACCCTGATCTTTGGGTGGTAGGCACATTGCTCTACCACTAGACCATTGAAGTGGGTACTTGATAAGCTCGAAAATCGCTTCTTTAATTGTCAATAATTGTAGTAAAGGAAATGAAATTCGGTTGATCAAAAACAACACTTTGGAATATGTGGAAGTTATTTTACTTGGAAAGTCTACCAAGGTTGAACACAGGGACATGAGCCTCTTAGTCTATTTATCAAAAATTATTTCTTAATTAATGCATGATTATTTTTAAAACTTAGGTCTTCATGCAGATGTGACATACAAAATGATATGCAGATAAAATAATGCAAGGACAAGTATGCAATTTTCAATTTTAAAAATGCAAAAACAGGATGTAACGAACACAATACATGATAAGATGCAAAAGCCAGGCATGCACGATAAATATGTACAAATATACCCTAAATTAATTGTTCAACGAGCAATCAAATTACTGATCGATTTCAGAGGTAATTTTAGCAACTTGATAAATAATGACACTTAAATTGTGAGCGTGGAGACACTATTTATAATCCAAGAATTCCACAACTATAATTCGGTGTCAAATCATGAATTAAACTATGCCATTAAATAGAGGGTAAAATATGCAACACAATGAAACTGAAATCAACTGAAACGGAGTCAGTATGCTCAAAATATTAAAGAAACGGTGCAAGGGCATAGATGTAATAAAAATGCATGGAAAAAATAACGATAAACATTACAAATAGGTCCTTGGAGGGACCTATTTGCAATTTCAAAAAGTCGAAGGGGATTCACTGAAATTGTCCCTTCGCGCGTAGGGACCTTTTTGTAATTTTGATAAAGCGGAGGGGACTATTGGCAAATGTCTAGGTGCGCACGTGAGGTACGTACGCTTCGACTTGAGCGTAATTCTATAGAACCCAGAGTCCTTTCTTGTAATTTACCAAGCCTCTTACGCACAGGGCACGCGATGGGACTAGGCTTGGGAGGAAGAGTGAAGGCTCGGGCGGCTCAAGGGTTGGAAGCCACGTGGCGTGACCTCCGTGCTTCGGGATCAGGCTCGAGCCCACCAAGCCAGTTGGTGTGGAGGGGACGAGTTAGTTGCATCAACGTCATTGGATGGCGTCGACGGGGGGGGACCATCCAATGGCATCTGTACTTAGATATAGGCCGCAGAGTGGCGGCGATGTTGGGCCTCCGGCGAGGACCACTCTCTTCCTCCGAGCTCCTCCGTGATATCTGAAAGTTGGGGAGGCTCACTGATCATCAGGCGCAGATGCTGGGGGAACCAAGAGGCATGGACCGGCTACGTCGAGGCGAAACAGTGAAACCTCACAGAGGAGGTGAAGAAGATCGGAACGGATGCGATTTTTGCGGCCATTGGAGAAATGTACATGCATTCGTTAGACAATAGCCGAAGTGACGAGTACGGGGTTGTTGTTACGTGAACGGAGGACCATGGGGATAAAGAAGGTGGTGGTCCAAGGCTTCTTCTCCGGCGAACCGGTGGAGAATGGATTAGAGCGGATGAGGGTCTAGGGGGAAGGAGAGTGTTGGCGGATAGGTCGGTGAGGATGAAGAATGATTGGCGGAGCTTGTGGGGTGGTCAAGTGACTGTGAGGGTAAGTGTGAGCGTCGGAAGAATTGAGAGAAAATTCAAAGAAAATGAGGGAGGAGAGAATACCTGATCGGAGATGAAAATTGGTGGACGGAGGCTTGGGCTGAGCTTCATTGGAAGCTCGGGGGTCATCGCCCAGCGAGGTCAGCCTGGCCTCAGAGCTCGTGCAACCGTTGAAGTGGCGGAGCAAACATGGTGGATGCCATGGATCACACCTGCGGTCTGGGGTCGTGATCGCCTCAACACCCTCCCTCAACTGTCACCGGAGAGCGGAGGAAGCTGGGCCTCTTCCCGTTGAATAGTGGATAATCTGGAGCAGTGGCATAGGTGGTCGATTTTAGGTGGAACGGTGATGGATACCGACAGTGGTGGGCGTTTCAAAATGGCTGAATAAAGGCGCTAGGGTTTGACAGTGGCTCATTGAAGTTTACGCAAGGGTCATGGATCTTAGGTCTACGTGGGAGAGGTGTTGGACCGAGGAGATGGGGATCGAGGTGATGGCTAAAAATGGAAGTGGGCGAAGGGGTCATGAGGTGTAACAGCTGGAGGGGAGACATTAGGGAGAACGAAGATGAAGGATGATAGTTGGATCTTGCGATCCAACGATCAAGATGGAAGTGTTGGCGGGCGGTGAGAATTCTGATCAGGTGATCTAATCTAGTGGCTGGGATACGAGCGCATGTGAACGGCTGGGATGGAGAAGGTGCAAGATCTGAGGGCTATTCGAGAAGGAGCGACGTAGGAGATGCGTAGCCCTAAGATGATGCGCCATCCAATGGCTACAATGGTTGCGGGTGTGAGTGGCTTGGATGGTATATGGAGATGTGATCTGACGACTGAGAGCGAAGCGGGAGTGGACAGCCAAGATGGAGGTGTGCCAGTTATACATAGATTACTTACAATATAATACAAAATTAATGGGGCGAACACCTACGGGTGTCTCCCCCTCTTTGGAGTGTCAAAAAAAAAATATAATACAAATTAATATTACGGATTTGGTAGTGGTTTTTATTAAGGGATTTTTACCCGGCAGACCCTATAATCTTTGGCAATTACCTCTACGACCTTGAAATAACGTATTTCCTTCCTTGACCCCTTAAACTTGCTCTGTCTTACCCCACAGACCCTACCGTCAATTTTAACTTTATTTGAGTTAATTGCTTGAGTTAGTATTGAGTTAATTTAACCAGAGGAGAATTTGACGGTGGATCTTCCTCCTCCCCATCTCCTTCTTCCTCCTCTTATTCTCCCATTCTTCTTCTTCATCCTCTTTATTTGTCGGGTGCTCCTCGCCTCATGACAGCACTCTACAGCCTTCCACGTCGTCTCCTTTTCGAATAGCTTCCCCACCGCGGCCAAGCAGGGGGACTGTACAGACCTCAATCTGAACAGCAGCTATTTCCATTGCAAATGCAGCAAAAAAGCTCGAATGTGGACTCCCTGCAGCAGCAGAAAGAGTTAAAGAAGCGAATAATGAACCCTTATGTGGTGGATCCCCATTTGACACAGTACCAACAGCCACTGTTGAGCATTCAACAGCGACGCCAACGGCTGCAAGTGGCTACTATATGGCAACCATTTGTGGTTACTCCTTTGTAGAAGAAAATGATGCAGCAAGGAACACAGCGGCAAAATCAACAAGACTTTTTGGAACAACACAAGAAGCAAGCAACAATTGAAGCAGCCAGGACATCATGTGGGGGGGGGGGGGGGATCGGTGGTCGGGAGGTAGGGCTTCGGGGCGGAAGGGAGCAGGGTGAGGCGGGTGGGGGGTGAGGCAGGGGCTTCGGGCGGCGGGGCGGAAGGGAGCAGGGTGAGGCGGTGGCCGGTGGGGTAGCCGGGGAGGCAGGGCTTCAGCCGGCGCGGGTGGTGGGGAGCAGGGGAGGCAGGGCTGGGGCTTCGGGCGATGCAACGGGGGTCGGCGCTTCGAGGAAGACGGCGAGGAGGGGCGAGGGCCAAGGGTGTGGGGGTGGGAAGGATATGTGGAGGAAGAAGAGGAGGAATGGCATTAAATGTAAATCTGACAAACAAAATGCGTATAATGTAAACGAATATAACGGAATCCGGTTAATTTTAACGAGCAAATGGATGTGAGTTAACCACAGGGTCTGTAAGGTAAGGGTTAGCAAGTTTATGAAGTTGAGGGAGGAATATCGATGTTTCAAAGGTCGTAGAGGTAATTGACAAAGATTAGAGGGTCTGCCGGGTAAAAATCCCTTTTATTAAATTATTTAAGTTAGGAGAATAATAAATGGATTTTAGCATGATGTATATGAGATTTATCATACACTATACTTAAACTATGCTCATCCTTGAGCATCTAAAGAATGAAGGAGTCGGATTAATTCCTGACAGTGCATGTGAAATTTCAAGGCTTAATTTATCAAAGATTCTTAATTTAAGTGATCCCAAATTTATGGGCTCATCCATGCTCTTGTCAAAAGGAATCCAACTTCTCTATTTATAAGGCTCTCTATTTGTACATAAAATATAAGGATATGATAATTAGCGTATTGCAATCATAATAGTCGAGTCGAGATGTCACCAAAACTTCCAGTCCAGGAGACTCTCCTCTAGACCTAATGATCAATACTAGGGAATAAGTCAGTTCTTGCTTCAATCAACAGTTTCATTAGTTTGTCATATTTGAAATTGTGGATGGATGGTCAGATGGTGGAGGGCATAGGATTGTGTATATTTTTCTCTGCCTCACATTGGAACAAGGGGCCTCTCAAGTGCCTTATTACTCAACACATGTGTATTCTTTGTTTTGTTGATAATGTGTCCATCAAAAGAATTCGGAGTCATTTACACTTGTTTTCCTAAGAGTACACTGGGGTGTGTCTCTTTTGAGTATCCATTATACCTTCGACACCCAGACTTGTATCACTATACAATGTAGAGCCCTTTTTTGATGCTAGCCCGACTCTAGGTCCTAATAGCGTTTGGTCCAAGTAGACACTTTGAAATGGTTGGGAGCGCTCGCCTTTGATGAAAGCTCATAGAATTTGTATTTGTAATGATAGAGCTTTTCTTTTGAGAGAACTTCTCTCGAATTTCATTTCATTATTTAGCTAGCTCCACTGCTTTTACCAAAAGTTTGCGCACACTGAACAACAATTATTTAAGATTTCATCACACCCTGGAACATAGGTAATTATCAAATGATAGCATACGAACTTGTTCACATACTGGCTAGGGTTTGTTGATACTCAATTTTCATGAAGCCTTCATTGACTTTATCCCATCTCAAGCATCATTAAATCGAGTCTAAACTCAAATCTCCAGTCCTAGTTCCTCAAGTGATAACACAACTCATCTCATCAATCATACAATTGTGCAAGTGATGTGCTGATCATATTCTTTAGAAGGTAGAGATGAAGAGTGCAATATAGCGCTCAAATCTTCAAACTAGGGAAGTGTGGATTATTAAGTTTCAAAAATCCTAATGACTAAGGCTGGCTAACTCAGTCTCTCAAGATCTCATAAATCAAGTGTCTTTAAATTCTCAAGCCTTGAGTGATAGTGAAAGTGTCAGGAATACGCCAACTCCTTAGTGAATTTTGTGATTTTAATTTTTGCAAATTTATGAATTTTAATATTTTTCATCTTTTTTAAAATTCTTAAGAGAGATAGTGACTGGCCCAAGCTCATATGAATAGTTGCATCTACTTCCAGCCAATATGGGTGTAAGTACGGACCGATAGACAGCTATCCATGTTACCTGAGGATGGAGCCACAGACAATGTCCTCTAAATCGCCCACTCTGCTAAGGGAGACTGTAGTTCCCTCACTGAAAAGTGGCTACTCATTTTTAAGCCCTATAGTCAGCGAGTGTCTACTAAAGATAATTTTCGATTTTTCAGATTTTTATAGAGAATTTGAATAGCGTTAATCTTTTATTAACAAAAGTTAATCCCTCAATTTTTAAAAAAGATTTTTATAAAAAATCCAAAAAAAGCTTCACCAGCATACCTAAACCCAAGAACAAAAAGTTTTCAAAAATTATAAAATACAAGTTATGGCTAAGTATATATAATAATATACGGTATACCCCCATATACTTAATTTTTGCTATGTCCCCATAACACAAGTGTTGTGAAGCCATAGCTCCGGTTAAATACCATGTGATATAGCAGAACTGACTCAGAGGTCCCCCTATACTTAGGTCAAAAATGACCTAAGTATAAGAAGAAAGGTAGAGGGAAGGTTGATTTAGATGGGTCCCCCCTATACTTAGGTTGAAAGTAACCTAAGTATCAGATTTGAAATTTGGATTGGGGGAAATGTCGTTGGTTAGGGTTAGAGGGTGTATTTATACATATGTTTGTCGCTTGGAGATGGGGGACGATGAATTTTTACAAATGAATATGATGGAGATGGAGGCAAGGTCCTAAATATCGATTTCGGTCATCATTTCGGTCCCGTTCAAAATAGAATTTCGATGGAATTTCGGTGGAATTTCGACCGAAATTTCGGTCATTTCGATCATTTTTTGTACTAGGACCCCCATATTTCGGTCATTTCGGTCCAATTTTGATTTCGACTGGATATCGATATTCGATAGAAATTCGACCGAATTTCACTGAAATTTGAGGCCATGGATTATGGGGGGGGGGGGTATGCACTGTGATGGATGTGTGGGGGAGAGGAGGGTGTGTGTGAAATTGTGAATACACAGAGATGGAAAGATGGTGAGGGGGAGAATATACAGACATGGATGTGTGGAGGGGGTGTTGTAGATCATTGAATGATCTATTTTTTTACACATGTGAGCCCTCGAACGAGGACTACTAGAAATGCACATGATACATTTTTACAACAAAATACATGAATGAACTGTCGACTAAAGTTCCTTGAATCCTCCTTGATTTCTTTTGTAGCTCCTCGCAGGGGGAGCTCCCAACTCTTGCCTCCATGTAGATCGAGCGTCCTCGATCTCCAAGGGCACTGCCACAAAAGAAATAATCAAAAGAAAAATAACCAACAAATAATGCAAAACAACACGATGAGAAGACCTAAAATTTTGGAAATATCCACATCAAAAACAATACAATAAAATTCGACAAACAAATAAAGATGAGTTGTGTCCCCGACAACAGCGCCATTTGATGAGCTCAAAAATCACATCTTTAATTATCAATAATTGTAGTATAGGAGACGAAGTTCGGTCGATCAAAAACCACACTTTCAAATATGTGGAAATTATTTTACTTGGCAAGTCTACCAAGGTCGAACACAGAGACACGAGCCTTGTTGTGAAAAATGAGCAATATATCATTCAAGGGAACCCTAGGCTCTCTTATATAGGGAGAGACCTCACGGGTAAAGTACATAGTAGTCCAGAGAACAATAAGAAATTATGAAAAGGTACATAGCATATAATAATATTGGTCTCTACACTCCCCCTCAAGGTGGAGCATAGATGTCGATCATGCTCAGCTTGAAAGAACATCTCCGGAAGGGTCCTTTGAGCAACGGCTTGGTGAGCACGTCAGCAGTCTGATTCCCTGAGCTCACGTGAGATGTAGATATCAAGCCTCTCTAGATCAAGTCTCTAGTGTAATGGCAGTCAACTTCAATATGCTTCGTTCTTTCATGGAATGCTGGATTGTTGGCAATAAACAATGATGCATGATTGTCACACTGGAGCTGCATAGGTAAAGTTACGGCTACATGTAGATCCTCTAGCATGTATCGAACCCACATCATCTCCGTGCTTGCTTGCGCCATGCCATGACCCTATATTCAGATTCAGCACTAGACCTTGCCACAACGGTTTGTTTCTTGTTTTTCCAAGAAACCAGAAAATTCCCAACAAAAACGACAAATCTTGAGGTTGACTTTCTATCCTTAGGGCATCCTGCATAATCGGCATCTGCACATGCTGAAATAGATAAATCTGTACCCTTTCGAAATAGCAACCCTGAGCCTGAAGAAGACTTTAGATACCTCAGTATCATGTATATGGCATCCATATGGACTTGTCTTGGCTGCTCCATAAATTGACTTACCCGGCTTACTGCAAATGCAATATCGGGTCGAGTTATGTTAATATAAAGGAGCTTACCCACCATTTCTCTATATCTCCTCTTGTCTACTTCAGGAGTGTCATCATCATACAGCTTCATGCTTGGATTGGAATACTCGATGGTTTGCATTCAGCCATGCCTGTCTCAGTCAAAAAATCTGTAATGTACTTCCTTTGGGTCATCACTAGACCTTGTGCATTCCTGGCAAATTCCAACCCCAGAAAGTATCTTAAGGTTCCAAGATCCTTTGTGACAAACTGACGGCCTTGAAACGCTTTTTCCCTCTCTATTCCTTGAACATCGTCTCCTGTAACCAGAATATCATCTACGGATAGGTCAACGAGGATGAAGGATGATTGGCGGAGCTTGTGGGCCGATCAGTTGACGGTGAGGATGAGTGTAAGCGTCGAAAGAATTGAGAGAAAATTCAAAGAAAACGATTGAGGAGAGAATACCTAATCAGAGATGAAAAATTGGTGGACGGAGGCTTGGGCTGAGCTTCACTAGAAGCTCGGGGTCGTCGTCCAGCAAGGTCAGTTTGGCCTCAGAGCTCGTGCAACCACCGAAGTGACAGAGCAAACATGTCGGATGCCATAGATCACACCTGCGGTCTGAGGTCGTGACCGCCTCAACACCTGCCCTCCGTTGTCACCGGAGGGTGAAGGAAGTTGGGCCTCTACCCGTTGAATGGTGGATAATCTAGAGCGGTGGCGTAGGTGGTCAATTTATAGGTGGAATGGCGGCGGTTACCAACAGTGGTGGGCATTTTGAAATGGCTAAATAACGACGCTAGGGTTTGATAGCAGCTCATTGAAGTTTACACAAGGGTCATGGATCTTAGGTCTACACGGGAGAGGTGTTGGATCGAGGCGATGGAGATCGAGGCAGTGGCTAAAAATGGAAGTAGACGAAGGGGTCGTGAGGTGTAAGGGCTGAAGGGGAGACGTTAGGGAGGAAGAAGATGAAGGATGACTGTTGGATCTTACGATCCAACAGTCAAGATGGAAGTGATGGCGAACGGTGAGGATTCTGATCAGGTGATCTGATCTAGTGGCTGGGATAAGAGCGTAGGTGAACGGCTGGGATGGAGAAGGAGCGAGATCTGAGGGCTATTGGAGAAGGGGTGACGGGGGAGATGTGTAGCCTTAAGATAATGTGTCATCTAATGGCTACAATGGTTGCAGGTGTGAGTGTCTTAGAGGATATCTGGAGATGTGATATGACGGCTAACAGCGAAGCGGGAGTGGACGGCCAAGATGGAGGTGATGTAGAATGATCAGACGATCGAGGAGGCGGCCTGATGGAGGGAAAAGAAGGGGGCCACGTGGGCGGCCCAAAGGTCGCCACGTGGCCCAATCAGATTTATTCAAAATAGAGAAAAAGAATAAAAATTAAGAAAGAAATAAAATGAATGAGAATTAACAAAAAGTCAAAACATGAAAGTTGTAGATCTCTACAAGTTTTATGTTAACCAAAAAAGTTAATAAAGGTCATTTATATAAAGCAATATTTTTGCAAGCATTTTTAAGTAATTAAAAATACTTATTTTAAGGGTTTTGTATTTTCTTTGTATTTTAAATTTCTTTTTAAAAATCAAATTAATATATATAATATTTAATTTAATTTTTTGGTATTTTTAAAAATAAAGAAAATAAGGAAAAGTGTTAGTAATTAAATATAAAAATTAGGGTTAGATATTTAGTGTCAATTACACACAGATTACTTACAATATAATATAAATTAAAATTAGGGATTTAATTGTGGTTTTTATTAAATTGTTTAAGTTAGGAGAATAATAAATGGATTTTAGCATCATGTATCTAAGATCCATCAGTACTACAAACCTAACAAAATACAACAACAAAGCTTTTTCCCACATTAAGTAGGGTCGGCTACCTGGATTCTTTATGTCTATTTTGGGTCATTTTCAGGCTTAGATCCAAAAAACTAAGATCCCTTCGTATAATCGCATTCCAACACTTCTTTCACATTCCTCATCCTCTTTTAGCTGGCTCAACATTACAAAACTCGCATCTTCTCACGGGTGCATCAGCTAGCCTCCATTGTAAATGGCCAAACCACCATAATCGATTTTCTCGCATCTTATCATCAATTGAAGCTACACCAACTTTCCTTCTGATGGCATCATTCCGGATCTGATCTTTATGTGTATGTGTGTGTGTCCACACATCCACCTTAGCATTTTCATTTCTGCTACTGTCATTCTCTGCACATGTCTATGGTTCACAGGACAATATTCAGATCCATAGAGCATAGTAGGCCTCACAGCTGCTTTGTAAAATTTCCTTTGATTTTCAATGGAATTTTCTTATCACAGAGATACATTCGAGGCTCCTCTTCACTTTAGCCAACCTGCGTTTATTGTATTTGTAATATCTCCATCAATTTCCCCATCATGTAGCAAAGAATCTCTCTTCTTAATGTTATCATCACCAATCTTAACCATGATTCATTCATCATTGCTTCCATCAAAAGTACACTCCATATATTCAGTCTTAGCCCTATTTATACAAAATCCTTTAGTCTCAAATGCATGTCTCCAGACCTCAAGCTTCTCATTTACTTCATCGCTATTCTCATCAATCAATACAATATCAGCGAATAATATACACCAAGGTATCTCATCATGAATGTGACTTGTCAACTCGTCCATAATCAAAGTAAAAAGGAATGGGCTCAAAGTTGAACCTTGATGCAGACCAATGTTGATGTCAAAATAGTCAGTTTTCCCGGACTGTATCCTTACACATGATGAAGTCCTATCATACATATCTTTTATGAGGTTAATGTATAGGACAGGTACTTGTCTCTTCTTAAAAACTCTCCACAATATCTCCTGTGGGACAGAATCATAAGCCTTCTCTAAATCAATAAAAATCATATGGAGGTTCTTCATTTTAGCTCTGTAAATCTCCATTGTTCTACTCAAAAAGTAGATGGCTTCCATAGTTGAGCGACCTGTCATGAATCCGAATTAGTTTTCTTTTACTTTGAAAACTTGTCTCAACCTTATTTCAATCACACGTTCCCAAATTTTCATAGTGTGACTCATCAGCTTGATATCTGTATAATTTGAACAATTTTGAATGTCTCATTTGTTCTTATAAAGAGGCACCACGATGCTTCACCTCCATTCTTCAAGCATTTTCTTGCTTCGCAAAATAACATTGGATAAATTTGTAAGCCGAGTCAAACCACGTTCACCTAAAACTCTCCAAACTTCTATAGGAATGTCATCACACATTTCCCATGTCTCATAACCTTCAAAGCCTCCTCTACTTCCTACCTTTGTATTCGTCCTACTAGCTAGATTACCCTAAGTGGTCTCTCTATCTCAATCCCCAATGAAAAGCTTACGGGAAGTATTGCTTCCATCTAGTCTCTATATCCTTCTGAGCAACAAACACATAACCTTCCTCATCCTTAATGCATCTTACTTGAGAAAGATCATTGGTCTTTCTTTCTCTTGGTCTTTCTTTCTCTTGCTTTAGCCAGCTTGAATATATCCTTCTAGCCCTACTTAGAGTCGAGATTTTTGTACAAAACTTCATAAGCTTTTGATTAGCTTCGCTTACTTCATAAGCCCTACTTAGACCTTCAGGCCACTGCTCGATGAGGCGGCAACTTCTCGAAGCTGTACATACAACTACACACAATGCAAGGTCGATATGGACCTTGGAACCTATTCTCTGATCCACAACTTTCTTCACTGGTCGACAACCTCCATTGTTTGTCACACGAGGATAAAGCAAAAAGCTTGAGAAGGTCGGGTTTTAGTTTGTTAGACCTGGAACTGGAGAAAAGTTCTTTTGTAATGAGAAGTTGGGGGGAGGGGGGTTACAGGTGAAACAACGATTGGTTACAGTGATTTAATCATAGAACGTGGATTAGGGTAGCTTAATCTTGAAAGTTGACGGATTGGATTTGTGTTTTATTTTAAATCTAAGGCTAGAAAATTCGGTGAAGGTGGGACGTTTACGCAATTCTCAGCAAAAGAGATTGAAGGGTTCTTGAGGAAGAAGGTTGTGGTGTTGACACGTGTCAGCGCAAAAAAATTCCAAGAGTTGAAAACATTTATAAAATCGAAAATAAATAGTAAAAAATGTTATTTTGAAAAGGTGTAAAAATGAAAAACATAATTTATCTAAGTTATAGTATATTATAAAAAATATAAATGATGTTATATATTATGCATATAAATAAAATACTAATAAATACTCGTATTATAGAAAATAGAACTTGTATTTTTATTTGAATATTTTAATGAATAAAGTGTCATTTTATATTTATAAATTTAAATAATAATAAATAAGATGTGTGAATTTATATGGATTTTAGTAATTTTAATTTACATATTTAATGTTGGAAAAAATGAGAGAGTTGTTTATTCCTGAGAACCCTAGGCTCTCTCTTATACGGAGGAGAGACCTATGGGTAAATTACACAAGATAGAATTAATAAATAAAATAACAGAAAATGTACATAGGAACATAGAAATATCTCTACACTCCCCCTCGAGATGGAGAATAGATATCAATCATGATCAGTTTTGATGAACACTTCTGAAATGGCCCCCTGAGTAATGCCTTGGTAAAGATATTTGTTGTTTGCTCTCATGAACTGACATGAGAGGTAGAAATCAAACCCTTCTGAATCATATCTCTAGTATAATGGCATTCTAACTCAGTATGCTTAGTTCTTTCATAGAATGCAGGATTATTTGCAATAAATAAAGCAGTCTGATTATCGTATTGTAGCTGCATTACATTTATATGCAAATCTGCTAACACTGCTCGAGCCCACATCATTTCTATGTTTGCTTGGGCCATAGCCCTATACTCATAATTGGCACTTGATCTAGCCACCACCATTTTTTCTTGCTTTTCCATGAAATAAGAGAACCGCCAACAAACACAGCGAAGCCTGAAGTAGACTTCCTATATTTAGGACATCCTGCATAATCTGCATCAGCACATGCACACACAGAAAGAATTGCTCCGCTTCTGAATTGTAATCCTATACCTGGAGAAGATTTTAAATATCTCAAAATCATGTATATAGCAACCATGTGAACCTGTTGGGGCTGCTCCATGAACTGACTCACCCGACTCACTGCAAAGGAAATATTAGGTCTATTAATAGTAATATAGAGGAGCTTTCCTACCATCTCTCTATATCTCCTTTTGTCAACCTCATATGTATCGTCATCATATAACTTCATGCTAGGGTCCATAGGAGTATTAGATGGTCGACACCCAATCATGCATGTCTCAACAAGCATGTCTGTAACATGTTTCCTTTAGGCCATCACAAGACCATGCGCATTCCTAGCAAATTCCAACCCTAAGAAATACCTTAGAGTACCAAGTCTTTGGTAACAAACTGACGATCCAAAAATTCTTTTACCATCTTGACCCCATGCACATCATCTCCTGTAACAAGTATATCATCTACATAGACCATAATGACAACCTTACCTCTAGATGTTCTCTGCACAAAGAGTGAATAGTATGCATTTGACCTCTTGAATCCTTGTCTCTCAATTAGATCCAAGAGCTTCTGAAACAACGCCCTTGGACTTTACTTGAGGCCATATATTGCCTTATGAAGTCTACAAACCTGCTGACACTCCCCTTCAGCAGCAAACCCCGGAGGCTGGTACATGTAAACTTCCTCCTGTAGATCTCCACACAAAAATGTATTTTTATCATCCAACTGAAACAAAGGTCAATCATATATCCCTGCTACTGAAAGTAGGACATGCAGAGTAAAGCGACGAGCCACTGGAGAAGACGTGTCCAAGTAATCCATGCCGTAGGTCTGAGTAAATTCTCGTGCCACTAATCATGCCTTGTAGTGATCAAGGCTCCCATCTACATGATGTTTAAAAATAGACACCCATTTGCAGCTGACAATAGACAGCCCGAGAGGAGCAGACACCAAACTCCAGGTACCACGTGATTGCAATGTAGCTATTTCTTCCTTCATAGCCAAGGACTAATGACTATCCTTCAAGGCCCCCTAATAATTCCGTGGAATGTCCACAACAGATAGAGCCACTGCAAATCTCTAAAATTCCCATGTCAAACGATGATGAAAGGAGACATGAGGAGCAAGAGGGTAGGAAGCACAAGACCGCTCTTGCTTCCAAATTGCAATTGGTATATCCAAGTTATTGGGAACCTCCTCCATCTGTGGGCTATTCTCCTGTAATGATTCCTTCATAGATATATCTCCAGACCCATCGTTAGAAACCATGTTATTAGAACAAACCTGGGGCATACTGGATGACGGGTGATGAACATGAGCAAAAGCAGCCCGACGGGTATAGAATTTAGGTAATTGTGGAACAATGGGCACATGCGAATGGGTAGTAGGAGGGGTGGAGGAGGTGGTGGTGGAACCACAGACACGAGGAGGAGGTGACTGACTCATAAGAGAAGGTGGCATGTAAACCTCATCATCTGAGTCTGATGAAGCCAACCTGTCACCTGTAGGAGAGAAATACATCACAAACTCAAAAAATGTGACATCGGCACTGATATAGTATTTCCTGCACAATGGATCATAACATCGGTATCCCTTCCGGGTCCTAGAGCACCCAATAAACACACATTTGACAGCTCTAGGAAAGAACTTGTCAAGACCTGGAATTAACTGGTAAACAAAAGCAATATAGCTAAACACATGAGGAGTAAGTGAAAACAACTCCTTCTCAGGGAAAGTTATAGAGAAAAGAATTTTCTCACACAAGATAGATGATGGCATGCGATTCACCAAGTAGCATGCTGCAAGAACTGCATCACCCCAAAATAAATGTGGGGCACAACTCTGAATGAGAAGAGTTCTAGTGACATCAAGTAGATGGCGATGCTTTCTCTCTGCAACACCATTCTGTTGAGAAGTGTAAGCACAAGATGTTTGATGAATAATTCCACGGGATGAAAGAAAATGGGATCGAGCACGAGTACAGAACTCCAACGCAATATCAGTCTACACAAATTATACAAAGGTAGAGAACACTTCATTGACAAAAGTTTTGATTGCATCCCTCATTCAGATTTATTTTCCAAAAGAAACGCCTATGACAAACAAGAAAAATCATTCACAACAACAAGATAAAACTGGTGTCTGGTGATAAGGAACATGACTCGGACCCTAAATGTCAACATGAAATAACTTAAAAAGGGAGCTACTACTACGACTCTAATGACTAGGAAAAGCATACCAATGATGCTTTCCCAACTGACATGCCTCGCACTGGAATGAAGAACTTAGTGAAATCTACGACAACATATGAAACATCTTCTGGAGAGGGAGGTGACCAAAGCGTAGGTGCCAGGTACAAGAAGAAACGGGTCCTATTGCATAAGAGGATACGCCAGCATAGGGAGTTCGGACCAGGCCATAGAGGCCACCCTGCTCACAGCCACACCCAATCACTCTGCCCCTAAGAATGTCCTGAAAAACAAGAGACGATGGGTCAAAAATAACCCTACAGTGCAAATCATTTGTGATCTGACTAACGGATAACAAATTTATAGAGAAATCAGAAGCATGTAACACATTCTGCAGACGCATCGAAGGCGTCAAACAAATCTCCCCACGTCCAGTGATCAGAGAATGTGTCCCATCTGCAATCACAAAAGTTCTCTCTGGTGGAACATGTCTATATGATGTAAGCTGATCTCGGCCCCCGCATAAATGGTGTGTTGCCCCAGAATCCATAATCCATTCAGTAATCTCAAATCTGTGATAGGATGTAAATGCAAAAGTACTACCTGAGGTACTAGTCGTAGTAGATGTACTGGCAGATGCGGAGGTTGCTACATCTGAATGACCTCCTGGAGATGGTGAAGAAGCAGGAAGCATGATATCCTACAGTCTAGCTATGAAGTCATCAAACCTTGGATAAGAAGGAGCAACAGAAGACTCAGCCTGCTCTGCTACACGAGCTAAAGCCGAAAAGCCACGCTTGGAATAGTATGTATCCTACGTATGTCCTGAACGGTGACAGTACGTGCATGAATGACGAATACGACTGCCTCTAGCACGAGGTCCGCGTCCACAAAAAGAAGAAGAGACTCCTCTTCCTCGAGAGGTTGTCATAGCCGAAAAAGTATGGCTAGTGGTTGTGGAAGAAATAGTAATCCTGGTGAGCCTACGGAACGCTTCCTCCATGAGAGGAATAGTGGCATCCGCTAGAATCTGAGAGCGAGCAGCATCATATTTAGGGTCAAGGGTTGCTAGGAATACACCAACCATGGTAGCATTCCTATATGTCTTCTGCTTCGCTGGAGTCGTCGTTAGATCATGAAGTTATGGAGCTTCTCAAACATCCCACGCAAGGATGTATGCGGTGAATGAAGCGGGCATTCATTCTGCTTGATAGTGAATATGTCATGCTGGAGTTGAGGATCTTCGTCTTGTTCCTCGCTTGAGAATATGTTGCTGCGAGAATATCCCGCATCATCTTAGCAGTAGATTGATGTAACACATCATTGGCGATCTCAATTGTCAAGGTACCAGAAAAGCCAAACTTTGGCATATGCGTCGTCCGCCTCCCACGAGGCGTTTACCCTAGTTTTCTCTACCGGTTCCTCCTTGGTAAGAATGTGTGTCTTACCATTCGACTTCATAAGGCTCATGAACTGTATCGTCCAAAGCTCGTAGTTTATCCTGTCCATTTTGACAATAAGCCCTGGACCTCTGAAAGCGCTTGTGGCAGATACATCAACTTCATCGACTTTGTTCTCATACATATTGTCGGATGTAGAAAACTAGCATTTTGTAGACCAAAGAGTGAATGTCTACACAAACATACGTGGAATTGAATGCATATGTAGACTTGTGCACCCAAATCCATCAAACGAAGGAATCGACGCTGGCGGCAGAGACCGTATCGCACAGTAGCGACGGAAAGGCAACCTCCAGAGAAGGCTGACGACGGGTAGAGAGTGAGTGGCACGTGAAGGCATTGCACGCGGAGTGGCCCCACGCAAAGGCGCGGCACATAAAGGGGTTGTGCATGAAGGGGCGACACTGCGGAAGGAGGGTGGCGGTGCGTAGAGGTGAGGGGCGAAAGGTGGGGCTCAGGTTAGGGTTTTGGGTAAGAGCTCCGGTCTAGGACTATCGCTCTGATACCATGTGCGTAGAGTTGTTTATTCCTAGGAACCCTAGGCTCTTTTATATAGTGAGACATATGGGTAAATTACATAAGATAGATATAAAGAAATAAAATAACAGAAACGATATATAGGAACATAGAAATATCTCTACAATCAATAATTACGGGCACGTTCAATGCAATTCATTTTTATCTATTTTATGAGTTGTTTTATTTATTTAAAATATAAAATAATAATTTTAATTTTGTATTTTATTTTATAAATAAACTACAATATAAAGAAGATAATTAGAATATTCTAAACTTGTTGTACTTTAAATAGTATGTACAGAATAAATTAAATAACATAGAAACCACGTTGTCATTAGCTCCTAAAATCGACTTTTTACAAACTGACTCCTTTTTTGAAGAAACCACCTCCATAATTTAGATAATTTTATATCGTAAACATTAAAGTGAGTAGAGTGAAATTGGAGTTCATATGACGAAGTTATGATGTTCGGGAGTTGGGAAATAGAGAATTTAGAGTTTTAATTAGTTGACATGTATACATGATGAAATTTCTATTTTTTTATATTTTTATACATATTTTTATCTGCACATTAGTGAAGAAATTGGTGAGAAATATGTATATAAGTGATATGTATAATTATGAGAAAATTGTACATACAATAAATAGTTGTAATTAATGTGTTATATAAGGTTAGTTATTTTTTGGTTTGCCTCCTTATCTCCCCCTACTTCATTGTTTGTCGATTAATTCATGTTGATTTGATCTCGAGGGTTAGGTTATATATCTTACAGCTATATTTATATTGTCTGAGTCATACTGTATAACATATACATATTTACCGTCTGCATTGATTTCTTTATTTTATTATTTTTTATTTCATTCTTTTTATGTTTTTTAATGCATAAAAGTGGGTTTTTATTCATGAATATGATTTTGATAAAAAAAAAAGTAAATATAATGCATATTTACATGTATTTGCTAAGGGTTCTAAGACAAAATACGACAGAAATGTTAATGAATCACGGATTCATCAACCCCCTATACGTAAACCTTGTTAGTCCCTTAGCAAACACTTATTCGAACAATAACGAAAAACAAAGTTAGAATGAATTTATTTTTCTAAATCAATTCATGAAAAGGATAGAGCGTGATTGGGCCTTATAATAAGCATTTTGTCGGAGCTTGAAATAGGATTAGGATTTTAATGTTAACAGTACTCAAGTTCTACAAATCCCTATTCAGGTTCACCTCAACAACCAGCTCATATTCACTCATGCTAACTCTTCAACCTTGAAATTAATTTGTACTTTGTGTGAAAGGTGTTAGCTCTTCCTCCTTAAGGAGGTGAAGAAATCGACCACTCCGATAATACACTCCCATGGCTCCCTCATCTAGCTACTCGATCCTCGACGAGGGAGGTATTTCCTTATGAAGTCAGGTACGTGCTAATTCACAACGAATGGGGAAAGAAGCTAGAAGAGTGAGAAAAGAACTGGAGTGTGACCAGTTTAGTCACACATCATGTGAAGCTTGGCCAATTTAGCCAAGTATGCACCAAGATATGCAGGCTCTCTGAAGATTGGACCATTGTGGTCATGAATGTACTTTGGGAATTGGCTTCTCTTTGAATGAATTTTTGTTGTGTTGCATTCTTATATGCCCCAAATGGATATAGAATCTTTTTTGTCCATATTTTTGGGTCTTAGAAAATTGAGCTAGCAGACCATTCCTCATCCCAAGCCTTATTTCAACCCCACAACTTTCATCTTTAGACATCTACGTCACTAGACAAGCATGAAAGTGCACCACTAAAATGAACCGCCCTTCGCAATCCCATGCAAGTCGAGCTAAGTGCGGAGTGCATGAGTCCAAAACTGGTCTACTGTTGAAGAGTTATACGGATGACGTCAAGTGTCCTACTTAAACAAGTTTAAGTTGAATTCCGAACACAATCCTATGGAACCCAAAGATTAATGCCGAAGACCTGAAAAGCCTAAATTACAATTCCTAACTAGGCTCCTTAAAATTAAGGTCAAAGGACATGATCAAGCTTCACCCTTTGAACTATTTTCAATCATTGGTTCATGAAATCAAACTTATTCTGAAAAATACAAATGCAAATGCAACAATGTTTTTGTGAGATAAAATTTTTGAATTTTAGTCATTTTATGAATTTTTAAGGATTTTGCCATATTATGGATTTTAAGACTTCGTATTTTATGACTTTTGTAGATTTATCAAAAAAATTTATATATATAACCATATTTTACAAATTTTCAAAAGTAAGTCACCAATATTTTATTTTAATTAATTACTAATGTATTTTACAAATTCTAATACAAGGATTTCAAAGATTAAGGTATTTTGACACATTCTAATCAATAAGAATTTAAAATAAGTGTTATACAATTTTTAAATACACCTTTTTATACCAATTTTAAACAAGGATTTTAAAAAAGAATTTTACATAGGTTTACTTAATTGTCAGTCTTTTATAAATATTTATTAAATAGATTTTACCTGTACCCACTTTTTATGGATTTTATATATAGAAAATACATAAAAGTACGAGCTATGGACAAAAGTATATATAGAATATATATACGCACCCACCTATACTTAGCTTGTGATATGTCCTCATAGTGACAGGAGGAGAAAAAGAACATAACGTGTTATGTAAAATTGGGTGAAAAGAATGAAAGAGGGGAAGTCAGTCATCCCATGTACTTATGATCTGGTCATTGTAAGTATAGTGGAAGACAAATAAAGTGATTGCGGGTAAGAAATAAACGGATGAAAGAGAGAGAACGAACTCAATGGAAACACTTGGTCCCCCCCCATACTTAGGATCATGTATCCTAAGTATAGAAAAGAATGTGGCAAAAATTGGAGACGAGTGATAGGTGTAAAAGAATTTACAAACAAGAAAAGTAAAAAGAAAAAGAAAAGAAAACAGAAAATTAACAGAAATAATCGGTCCCTCTTATACTTAGGATCTTGTATCATATGTATAAAGACGATCAAAAATGGGGATGATTGGGATCTTAGAATTACAAGTGGTGTGTGCTCCCAAAATGAAAGGTCACAAGGTCTCTATACAAGACAAATGAAGAGTGAGAGTAGTCACATGTCCCGTACAAAGTAGATCGCCTCAACTCAGGCCAAATGATCTGTAAACTCCAGAAATGCTTTAACATATGTTGTTTACCACGAATGGATATGCACCAGGTAAAACATCTGATATGGTTATGCTTCCATTAGCGTGCACCGTTCTAACTATGTATGGACCCCCCTTGCTCTTTAATTTTTCAGAAAATATTTTCAATTGTGCATTGAATAGCCAGATCTTCTGGCCAAGAAAAAAGGTCTTGTGGCGAGTGTGTATGTCACACTACCTCTTCACCTTGTCCTTATAAATGAGAGTGTTCTCATATGCCTGGTTTCTAATCTCAACTAAATCATTCAAAACTAATTTCCTCTCGGTTCTAGTTTTCTGCAAATCAAATGACGGCACTTTGATCGCCCATTTTGATTTGTACATGATCTCTACAGGCAAATGACATGGCTTTCCATAAACAAGCATAAATGGAGAAGTACCTAGGGGGTCTTACATGTGGTACAGTATGCAAAGAACTTGGTCTAAAAGTCGTGACCAGTTCTTCTTGTCATGTCGTACCAACCTTAGGGAGTAGAGTTCCACGTAAAATCCTGTGTTCTTCATTGTTCATTATTCTTTATTTTTGATATGCTTCTGCATTCAAGTTTTCTAACATGATATCAGATCGGGTTCGATTCTTGAAGAGTTTATGTTTTTTTTATTATTCGAGATTTGATTATCCGATTCATTCTCGATTATTCTTGAAGATTTATGTTTAAAGATCATTATTCTGTATCATTCAAGATTCAAGTTTTAGAGTTCTTCGAAACCCTAATTCTGAGCAAAGTACGTTCCTATGGTTCAATCTCTGGAAACCCTTCTGCATCAGCAAGAGATTGATCCCAGATTTCGAGTCCATGCATGAATCCCAGTTGAAGGCGGCACCCCACACATCCAATATGCAGCGGCGCAGCAGTGCTCTCAAATATCCAAGATTTTGTGCGATTGAAAAAAATAGAAGCAGGTCTCTAGGCAGAGCCGCTCCATGGCTCCACACGCAACCCCCTTGCACACTTCCATGTGTATTCAGCAGCCCAATTGATGTCGGGTGCAACCTTCCAAGCGAGGCGCACCTCCGCACGATGCTCGAGCCCTTGCCCTCCAAGCGGTGACACAGCAGGCATGTGCATCTTCTCCTGCACGCAGCAGGCAACGATGCACAACAGTGCATTCCTTTCAAGTCGTTTCTCCCTTCCAGCTGAAACTCCTGAAGATCGGCAAAGTCGCTGGCACATCCAGACAGATGGCACTCCTCTAGGCGAGAGCGCCTCCAAGCAGTGCTCCTCCATCCCTCACTTCCTCCTTCGCATTCTACAGGCGACCGTGATACACTTGGCGGCTCAGTCGATGGCGGTTGTGCTCCCGTAGTCCAGTGAGGTGCCCTGCTAGTGGTGGAGGCTCCTTTCGTGGAAGAGGTCCCGCATAGGGAACCCTAAATAACCTTTTCGGTGTGATTTGGGTTGATAGGCCCATTGCTGTAATTTAGAAAAGGGGGAGAAAGATGAAAAAGGACAAAAATGAAAAGGGGGAAGTGACCTGAAAGGGGCCCACGTTAAAAGGAGGCAAAAAAGGGATTGGCCTCATTTAAAAAAGTTGTTTCGAAAAAGATGTCTTTACAAAAAAACATATGCTTTAAACAATTTTTTGAGAAAAGGAGCATACAAAAGAAAAGTCGTACGCGAGAAAGAAAAAATATTTTAAAAAAAAGGAGCAGACAAAAAAATCGAGATTGGCAAAGTAATTCATTGATGTTTTATTTTCCCTATTTTCATTTCTTATCCCAACTTGGTCGGTGTTGTTTTTTCTGACCAGTCTAGCAGAAAGGGGGAGTATAGTGTAGAGTTCTACGACATCATACAGCATCATCACTCTGATGATTCAGATTCCAGTTCAGAGTCAGAGTTCAGATTCTCCGGTCCAGATGCTAGTTCAGATTCCAGTCCAGATGCCCGTTCAGATTTCAGACTCTACGATTTTAGTTCAGTCCTTTCAGAGCATAGATGTCTCCACAGCTTTTTCAGTTCAGTCCTTTCAGAGATGGAGCAGTTGTCCACATGATGTGGCGGGCTAGAGTTCTCCAGGTGGAGACTCATTTTCAGTTATAGTGACTCTGACACACGTAATACAGAGTGCATGCTCTCCGACGAGGAGATTCTGTTTGACTCACACTCCAGCATGTTTGTTCCTCCTCGCCTGCACGGCATGAGAAGCAACGTCCTCGACAGCAGCCGACAATTGTGTTTGCATTGAGTTGATATTGTCTGCAATGTCACGTATGATGAGTTTGAGATTTTTTTCTATTTTTCCAAGCTGAGCATTGCATGCTCCAGCTTGAGGGGGAATGTTTTTTTTGAAGTCTAGCTTGAGGGGGAATGTTGGAGTATATGTGTTAAAGTAGATGGGTAAATGGATCACTCCAGGATCCATATACCACATCCAGTTGTTTAATCCCATATCTACCAGTTGTGAGATGTGGCTACTCGGTGAGGGCTATATAAGAAGCCCCTCACCCTTTGTATCAGTTGAGAAAGTGTGATGCAACATATGGCCCTTTGAGGCTTTCTCCCATGGTTTTATCCCTCTCCTTAGGGAGTAGGATTCCACGTAAAATCTTACGTTCTTCATTGTTCTTTATTCTTTATTTCTGATACACTTCCGCATTCAAGTTTTCTAATAGTCTAGTAAGAAAGCTTATGTATGTTACCATTACCAGGCATGGTATCTCCTTCGTTGCTAACCGGACAAGCCAGATCATGGCCAAACCATGCCAAGTACATTGGAAAGTACTCATGATGATTCTGAGATACTTGAAATACATTCCAAGGAAAGGGCAGTTATTTACTGGTAGAAAGATGATTGGCATTATGTCCTATTCTGATGTTGCCTAAGCAGGGAGCCCTGATGACAAAAAATCTAATACTGGTTATTGTGCATATCTTAGTGGTAACTTAGTCACATGGAGGAGCAAGAAGCAAGCAGTAGTTGCTAGGTCCAGTGCAAAATCTGAATATAGAGCAACGACCAGGCAACCACGGAACTAATGTGGATCAAGTCAGTTCTCAAGGACTTACACTTACATGATCCTAGTATGTGATAATGCTGCTGCAATGTTTATTGCAAACAACCCTACTTCTAATGAGCGCACCAAACATGTGGAGGTAGACTGCCATTATACAAGGGATATAATTCAGAAAGGAAACATCAACACATAATCGGTTACTTCAAAGGAACAAACTATTGATGTTTTCACCAAACCACTCATGCGATCTCTATTCACCAGATGTGTGTCCAAGCTGAGCATGATGGACATCTATGCTCCTGCTTGAGGGGGAGTATTGAGGTATTTAGGCTTATGTTTATTATTATGTAATGTAGGGGTATGTTTGTAATAGTTTCAGTAAACCCTAGACTCCCCTTCTATATAAGAGTATCACTCAATGAGAAAAGATAAGTGAAACCTTCCATTTTATTCTCATTTCCAAACATCACCATGTCTACAAAAATGGCAAGCATACACTTTTGGAATGTAGCAGAGGCATCGCACAAACCAAAGGGCATCTGTCTAAAGGCATGTGTGCCGAAAGAACATGTAAATGTAGTCTTTTCCTGGTCATCAAGAGCAATGGTGGTCTGGTTGTATTTGGAGTAACCGTCTAAGAAGCAAAAATACTCTTTCCCTGCCAACCCCTCTATGATTTGGTCTCTAAAAGGCAAAGGAAAATGGTCCTTCTTTGTCTTAGCATTAAATCATCTATAATCAACACAAACACGTCATGGTGTAGTCACTCGCTTTGAAATTTCCTCTCCACTCTCATTCTTAACTATTTGAATTCCTAACTTCTTTGGGACAACATGTAATGGGTTGACCCATTCAGAGTTGGAGATGGGATATAAACCATGTGTCGTACCATTTCGATATCTCTTTCTTGACAGCATCTCGTAAAATGGGGTTCAGTCTACACTGAAACTCTCTAAATGGTTTGTTGTCATGATCGAGATAGATGTGATGAGAACATAAAGCGGGATTTATCCCGCGGAGATCCGATACAATTCAACCAATGGCCTTGCGGTTTCTTTCGAGAATCTCCATCAAGCGAGATTCTTGCTCTTCAGTCAAAAATTAACTGATAATGATCGGAAACTTTCGGTATTGACCCGTGACGAAAGCATACTTCATATTTGGAGGTAATGTCTTCAGCATGGGTAAAGTAGAATCTAATTTTGCTAGCTCATCTGACTCTAGAGTGGGAACTGTGTTGGTGATGTATGTATCTACAATATGGTTATCCATCATCTCAATGTTCTCTAAAATCGGACTACAAAAGATGTCTATGAAGTCTAAAATAACATCATCCGATTTTGTGATGTGTTCATCCCCAGAAGAGCTAGAACTAAAGAACTCAGATAAGTAACAGCCTAGCTCTAGATCATCTGAAGTAGAGGATATAAGTAAACTCTAAAATATCTGCAATAATGTCATCAATATTATGCTCCATCCGATCATCATCTATGCTATTGTACAAACTGTCCTCATAAGAACTGTCAACTATAGTGTTTAACCCATCCTCTGCTATCACGGGTCTCAATCTAATACCTCTCAAAGTCATTGCAATGAACCACATCCATGTAATCGCAGCTGGCTAAAGAGCTCGTGACATCTGAACTGTATGCAGACGCGGCATAGGAAATAGATGATTCTCTCGTCATCTCAATGTGTACCTTCTCACCCTCGGTGCGAGAAGATACCTTTCTAGTATTATAATCAAAGAGAGCCTTCACAGTTTGCAAGAAAGGCCTCCCGAGAATGGCCGAGGTAAGGTGTAACTATATAGGGCAATCCATGTCCAGAACAGTGAAGTCCACTGGAAATTGCAGACCATACACGATTACGACAATGTTCCTCAAAACGTCCATAGGTCTCTTTACTGATTAATCAGCAAAGTGAATGATCGTTTGCGATTTGTAAAAAGGACCTAACTCAAGTTTATCGAGTAACGAAGATGACAATAAATTAATGGAGGAACCAATGTCTAAGAGAGTGCGATCAAATTTTGCATTTGAAACCTCACATCTGACATGATGAGCACCGGAATCTCTCTTCTTCTCTTGTTCTGAATTGCGCAAGTCGTGGCCTTGGTCAAGATGCGCTTCTCAATACGTGACTTTTTTTCCCTACGTGTCGTACATATGTTTTTCAATTGTTGCTTGAGCGTACGAAAATGATCCAAAGCATCATAGAGCAGTATCTTCGTAATTATGTGATTCTTAAGGAATTTTTTGTTTCTAGAGTCACATCATTCTTTTTGGAGTTTTTCTTTCCTTCACCGAATAAAGCATCAACAAAAGGAACAATCTTAGGAACAAGGTTCTCTTATTCAATTCATTGGAATATGCATGTACATTGAGAGTATCAAAATCATCTACAAAACTCGCAAACAAGAGAGAAAAAAGATTTTCAATTGTGTCTGCATGGAGAGGCATAAAATCAACATTGGAATCGTCTATGTCCATGTCTAGTGTCTCAACATCACTCCCGTCCCTGGCATCTTCACGATTATCTTTCTCATCATCAGAATGTAGCTCCTCGTGAATGGATTGTCGCTCCTCATCATGTATAGCTCCATCCTCATCTAGATCAGGTACGGGTGACTATCTACCACTCCTGAGACGAATGTAATTAGCTAAAAATTCAAGAGAAGTGACCTTACCCTTACTATTGTCTACATGATCCGTGTTGCGACGCTTGAATTGATTTTTTGAATTCATTTGTGGACGTGCTAGAAGGGTAATTTTGGGCGTAGCTAACTCATAAAGGCGATGATTAACTCGCTCCATCTCAATCTTGTGGCTACCTGGAGCGCACTCAACATATCCATAATATGGTTCAAGACCAAAGACTGTACTGACAACTCAGGCTCAATAGCCTACCCATGGCTCTCTGATCTCTCCTACCTAGGAGTGTGCGGATGTTGAGATATATAATGATGTGAAGATCGTTGAGGAATAGAATGTGAGTAATGCTGCTAGACTAACTAGAATATGATGGTATCTGATGAAAAGAATGATGAGATTGGTGTTGCACAAATTGTCCTCATGGCTAGTAGTGTGGACGACCATGTTGTCGGTGGATCTGTTGCGGTATCTGGTAAACGCTCTGTGGTGTAATGTATGATGGAGACTGGTAAGGAACTGGAGCGCACCAAATCCCATTAATCTCAAAAATGGGAGAAGCATCAACATCCTCTGTTATAATAACAATAATTTGGCTCTGATTGGTTGTGGGTGAATTCTCAAGTCAACTGACATGTGAAATCTCAGTAGAAGATCATACCTTACTCTATACAAAGTGTACCTGACGGGTGGGAGGATCGAGTAAAGATCTCGATGTTGGTTGAGGTGTAGGTGGATGTTTTCTCGGTGTCTGAATCTCAGCCTCCTTATTCGCTAAATCACTTGTTTGCTCAAGTAATAAAGAAAGCTTCTCCAGCTCTTGTAACTTATGTAACTCTTGAATCTGCTTCTGAATCACATCAACTACGAATCACATCAACTACGGTAAGTTTTTCAAAAATAAAGCCCATATCGATTGATTGTGAATCAGAGTCAGCTATATTGGCCACCTTCTAATGATCTCGTTGGTGTAGTGGTGGTAAAGTGGGCTTCTAATATGCTCAAGTGGAATCAACAACTCTAGAATTCTCCGCCATCCCTTTATAGAAGGTCCAAACCGACTCGGCATCCTTATTCAAGTAACTACCGATACACGCGGCATTAACCAATCCCTGGATATCAGCATGTACTCCCCAGAAAAATTCCGATTCAACACCTTCTTTGGAATCTCATGATGAGGGCACTTTTCTATCATTTTTTTGAAGCGCTCAGATGCTTCATGGAAAGACTCATGGGAGTGTTGAGTGACATTTGAGACTTGGCTCATTATCGCATCGGTATTGTCCAAGAAGAAAATATTTACGCAGGAATACGGACCTAAGATCGACCCAAGCAAAGATCTCCCTTCCCAGATGGTTCAGCCGGTAAAGATCCTTATTTGTTAAGGCAAAGGGGAAGCTTTAAGGCGTGTAGCATCATGCGTAATGTTCAGTAGCTAGTTGTCCCACAAATCATCTCGAACTATTGTAAAAAGCGAATGGCTCCACGATAGTATTCCCATAGAACTTGAGAAGCAATGATATGAATGATGGTCTGAGATCATACAAACACTAATGCGATGGAAAACGAATCCGATGTTATATCATACTCGCTCCAAGATCATACTCACATAGTGTGACTATGGTGTTAGAATTATTATATTACTATTATGGTTGTAACCTTTCAGGTTCCGTAACTCTTAACCCTTCGAGTTCCGTAACCTTTAACCCTTCGGTTTCTATAACCCCTCAAAGGTATTTATGTATTTTTTCCTCTTGTACTCTCTAGGGTTTTCTCTCTATACAAGAGACCCTAGCGCTATGGAATACACATCCCATTTGTCTCTCTTCTCCACATGGTATCAGAGCAATGGTCCTAGACCAGGGTTCTGACCTAAAATCCCCACCGCCACCTTCAAGCCTCGCAAAAGCATGTGCAGGCCCTCTTCCCTGAATTAAGGCCTTGCGCAAGGCCCTCCATTCGCCTCTAGTACAGCAGCTCGACCCCAAAAACTCATCACGGACCGCTGCCAAGAATCCAAATATGTTGTCCATTGAGGGTTTTCAGCCCTTCTTCAAGGGCAAACAAGAGTTCTAGGGTATTTTTTAGCTCTTATATGCATCCTTAGTTGATCAGGATCTTCTTTCTATTTTAAAACCACCATGGCATCTTCTTCTACCGAGACAAAGCCATTGGCCACGAATATTATGGCACAAGGCACTACTATCAAACTCAAGAGCACAGAAAATTGTGTGCTCTGGTCGCGATCTTTTATGGTGTTCATTGGCGGTCAGAGGAAACTCTGCATTTTGACAAAAGATCCTTTAGATGAAAAGGACAAAGATTACGACAACTGCCAGACTGACAACTATTTGGTTATCAACTGGATGACCAACAGTGTAGAGGCTCACATTGCCTCAAATCTTCTTTACAAAAATACGGCCAAAGAAATGTGGGAGGATCTCGAGCAAACATACTCCCAGAAGAAGATGAAGTCACGCCTTGCAGACATTTATAGGTGAATCTGGTCGGCATCTCAGGGTGATTCCACCCTCATCGAGTACTACAGGCATCTCTCCAACTTGTATGAGGAGCTTGTAATATTCCAGCCCTCATGTTGCACCAAACAGATACAAGAACGTTCTAACTGGCAGGTATACCGCTTCCTTGATGGCCTGCATTCTAGATACCATGCAGCGAAGGAGCAATTTCTTATATCAGACACGCTACCAACAATGAAGGCCATCTTTGGTCGACTTGAGGATCTCGAGACATCCGCTGCCCGGCCTCCCGTCTCACCTTCAACAGAGAACTTTGCACACATCGCCTCATCTGGGCGAGGAGGCAGATACGGCTTGCGAGGAGGACGCGGTCATGATCCAATTCGTGGCCGTGGACGAGAATCTGGACGAGGCCGTGACTTTGGTCGTGGTCGTGGGTGAGACTCTATTGCCCCATGCAGTCACTGTGGTAGGTAGAACCACCCGACTGAACGATGTTGGCAAAAGTTTGGTGTACCTTCTTATCACGCCAATAATGCTTATGAGGATGCACATGATGTGGAAGAGGCATCGCCTACCTCCAGTGGCAAGACTGTTCATCTTAATGATGCAGATTACTCCTGCCTAATGCAAATCCTTCAGACTCCAGGGCCTACCACCACTATTAACTACAACTGCTACTCTGGCTACTCCTTTAGGTACAATAGCCAATAGCCAACTCTGCTATCACTCCTACTCCAGCTTGGATTATTGATTCTGGTGCCTCTACTCATCTCACCGGAGAAGGTGGTCTGCTCACCTCTTCCATACCATCTACCTCTGTAAAGTCAGTTCGAGTTGCTAATGGGACTCAATCACATATTACTACCACCGGAACTATGGAATTCTCTTCCAAGCTCCGACTTTCGTGGTTCATTGTGCTCCTGATTTTCCTCTTAGTATGCTGTCAGTTCACCAACTTCATGTTGAGCTTCATTGTCGTGTGATATTTGATAAGTCTTGTTGTTATTTTCAGAACATTCGGACGAGGCAGATTTTTGTGGGGGTCATGAGAAGAATGGCCTATATATTATCTCGACATACCCTCGGACTCCAATTTTGTTGGTGTTGCATCCATCTCTGAAGATCCGCTCATGTGGCATCTATGCCTTGGGCATCCCTCTGCCAAGGCCATCTCCATGATATTTCCTGAACTCTCTACCCTGAAGCCCTTTCAGTGTGAGGCATGTGAGTTCGGGAAACACCATCGAGCTTCGTTTCATGTTCGTACCGAGTCTCATAGTACTGCTGCTTTTCATCTTGTTCATTGTGATGTTTGGGGACCTTATCCGATCCACACATTAAGTGGTCATCGTTATTTTATAGTTTTCGTTGATAATTATAGTCGATCTTCTGGGGTATATCCGATAAAGGAGCGTTCGAAGATTAATCAAATTGTCAGAAACTTCTTTCAATATGTTCAAACTTACTTTTCTAGCATTGTTAAGATCATTCGTACTGACAATGCTCTTGAGTTAACCCAACATGACTTTTTTTTAAAATCCAGAAGCAAGGGGGATACACTCGACGATGCACGCCCCAAAAATTTATTCAATCATAGAAAGGGAAAAGAGAGGGAAAGGAAACAGTCAAACTACAAAACCATTACAACGCCCAATCCCCCACCAGGTGCTTAGCAAAAATCCCCATGTTCTCCATATAGAACCTTTGGCCCGAGAACAGCAAATCATTCCTTCCCCGCCAAATCGCCCACAGCACGACCACAGGATAAAGCACCTCTTTCATCGGCCTCTCCTTATTAGCCTGAAGTGAAGTCCAAAACGTCTGGAGGTCGTTAGTGCAGCACCAGTCTAAACCAGCCCCCTGCCACACTTCAATCACCCTGGGGCACAAAAAGAAGAGACGCTCCACGGATTCAATCGCCGCATTGCAAAGCAGGCACCTGTCAGAAATGGTACCTAAAAGCCTGGCACAACGGTCTCTCGTCATCAGCCTCTGCCTTCTCAGTAGCCACAAGAAGAAGCCCACTCACTTAGGAAGCTTGAGAGCCCACAGAAAGGCACAATCCCGGATAACCATCTCCGACTGCAATGACGGCGGCCGAGAGATAGCCCCGAAGGCCTTCTTGACTGTGAACGGGGCCTCCGCCAGCACCAGTGATCCCGCCCCTCCGTAGGGCGTCCTACCTCCCTCACAGCATCGAGCAAAGCCAAGAAGTCCTCTAACCTCTGATCAGAGAAATTCGCAGAAAACCTTGGGTACCAATTCCCATCCATCCAGCAGGCCGCAACCGAACACGACGTATCGTCAGCCAAAGCAAATAATCGTGGGAATCGAGAGCAAAGGGCTCCCCCTCCCGCCCAATCATCCATCCAAAAGGAGAAGGACTCCCCCCTCCCCCCCCCCCCACCAAGGACCGGACTGAAAAGCGCGATATTCTTCAAGAACACCTCCACGACCCCCCTCCAAAACATGGTGGGGGAGGCAATACGGGAGATCTGCGAAGGCGAGCCGCCCCCCACATCATATACCCTCCGCACCACATTGTAGCACAGATCCTCCCCTACCCCCAAATCTTGCTCGCCCACTTAAGGAGCAAGGCGTCGTTCATATGCCCGATCGACTAGATACCCAACCCTCCCTGATCCTTCCTGCATGTAATATCCTCCTACCCAACCAAGTGTAAGTGTATCCCCCTCAACCCATCCCCTCCCCCTCTCGCTTCCCCCACAAGAAGGCACGCATCCGCTTCTCCAGCCGAGACCTGATTCCCTTGGGCATTCGCCGGTTGGACAGAAAATATATCGGAATAGACGAAAGGACTACTTTAAGCAGAACAAGCCGGCCCCCTCTCGATAAAATCGCGGACTTCCAGCCTTCCAATCTCGCCTCCACTTTCTCCACCACCCTCAACCAATCTCTCATCCGTGTCCTCCCCACGTTCAAGGGCATCCCCAAGTAGTCCATCAGCAGAGAAGAACAAGCCGACCCCAAAGCCACCGCATACGCGTTGCTGTCCAGACCCGCAGAACCGAACGGCACGAACTTGGACTTGCCCTCGTTCTTAACCAACCCGGACAACTCGCCAAAGATCTCCAGAGCCAAGGCCATACCCCTCGCCTCCTCCAACCTCCCTCCAAAAAAAACAACGTATCATCGGCGTATTGCAAGAGTGGGACCTGCACACCCCCCCTGGAGTAACCCCTCGAGAGGTCGCTGCTGACCATACAAGTCGCAAAGTCCGAGAGAACATCAGCCGCCAGAATAAAGAGCATAGGAGCAAGAGGGCACCCCTGGCGCACCCCCCTCCGAGGCTGGATCCACCCCCCCCTCCCTCCGGACGGTCATTAACCATGATAGAAAAAGAGGAAGTGGTGATACACCGCCTCATCCACGAGATCCACAACTCCGGGAAACCCTTCCTCCTAAGCACCGACCAGAGAAATCGCCAATCAAGGCTATCGTAAGCTTTTTTAAAGTCCACCTTCCAAAGGATACCACGCACATCCCTCTTCTTCCAATCCGCTATGATCTTCGACGCAAGCGTGAGACAATCAGATATCTGCCTCCCCGGAATGAAGGTCGATTGCATCGGGGAGACAACACTGCCCAGAAGGTCGCTTAGCCGAACAACGAGAACCTTCGCAGTAATAAGGTAAATGGCGTTGGAGACCGCAATAGGGCGAAAATCATCGATGAAGGCCGGCGCCGACGACTTGGGAAACAAAATAACATGGGCACGGTTGATCTTGTTGAAGCACGCGTTGCCCTGACAAAACTCCAAGGCCACCTCCAACACCTCGTGGCCCACAAGATCCCAAGTGTCCTTATAAAACGCCACCGGGAACCCGTCCGGTCCAGGAGCCGCATCTGCATTAAGCTCCCACACCACATCCTTGAGCTCCTCTAAGGTCACATCTTGAACGAGCAAGTCAACGTGCGAGACCGCCACCGCACGCGTTTCCGGCCCCAGCTACCTCCACAGCCTCGGAATAGTCGAGGAAGACACGCCCTTGAAATAGTCTGCAATAGCCATCCCCATCTCTCTGTTCCCCTCCACGCGAATCCCTTTAATGGCGATGGACCGCATCGCGTTCGCCCTGCGTCTCCCACTAGCAACACGATGAAAGAAAGAGGTATTCGCGTCCCCCTCCCAAAGCCAAACGCTTCTCGATCGCTGCCTCCACTCCGTCACGTGCTTCTTATCCTCCGGAGCAACCTTCAATTGAGCAGCAGCGCGGTCGGCCAGCTCCCCCGCCGTGAGCTCTCTGAGGTCCTCAAGCGCGTCGAGACACCGGATAGTCTCCTCCGCGCCTTTCCTTGAGGCCAATCTGGCCGCCCTAGACTCCCTCTTGAAAGCCGATAGCCGAGTCCGCAACGAAGATAGCTTTTGAGCAAAGCGAGACGCAGCGGACCCCGAAACGACCACCTCCGACCAATATGATGCCACCAAGTCCCTGAAATTGTTTTCCAACAGCCAGCACTTTTCATATCTGAACATCCCCCTTTGCACAGGAGCCTCTCCCGAGCACCAAACAAATGGATTGTGATCCGAACACCCCCGTGGCTTTGCCTCCACCGAGGCAAGAACAAAGGCCTCCAAAAGCTCATTGGAAGCAAGGAACCGATCAAGATGCGACCGAGCATTGGAGCTCCTCCAGGTATACGCGGTGTCCACCGCATCCATCACCTCAAGGCCTAACGAGTCCACGGTGTCCACGAAGGCAAGCGAGCCTGGGTCCTGGCCTCCCCTGCCCCCCGGCCTGTCCGAAGAGAGAAAGGTAACGTTGAAATCCCCCCCGATGAGCCAGGGGACCCCATCAACGGACCTACCCACCTCCAGAAGATCTTCCCAAAGCTCCCCCCTCACCACACCACAGCAAGGACCATAGACGCAGGACACCGCCAACCGAAGGGAGGAAGCCGAGCACACCAGAAACACCGTCAGCACGTGCCTCCCACGAATCATCGAGTCCAAGGACAGACCCGAGGACCGTCATGCCACCAACATCCCACCCGAGGAGCCCACCGCGTCGAAGGCACAGAACTGGTCCAGGGCTCCCGCCCCAAAGGATCTCTATACGTCATCCGCCAAAGATTGCAGCTTTGTCTCCTGAAACATGACAATGTCGCAACCCCATTCAATGCACCTGGATCCCACCATCCTCCGCTTATACGGGTCACTGAGCCCGCGAACATTCCAAGACAGGACTTTCATCTGGAACATTCGAAGCTCCCAAGGACTGGTCACCCCCGCGATCTCCGCAACGAGCATCTTTATGGGCATGCATGGCCTTTCCTCCGCCCGCGCCGACCTGGACCTGTTCCGCCTTCTGTATCTCTTTCCGCTTCTCTTGTCGCTCGTCCCCTTGCCGCACTCGAGGTCAGGCACCTCCAAACCAGGGGCAGCCGCAGCACCCCGATCGAGGCCACCAGGGGCAAATGAAGAGGGCGCAGAGACCACACCTGTTGAAGGTCGAGCCCGAGCACTCCCCACCTCCGAGCCATGAGAGAACAGAGAGAAAGAGACCATCTTCGAAGCATCCCCCAGTGCGCTAAGAACCTCCCAAGATGGAAAGAACCATGTCGAAGAGGTACCGGACATCACCATCGGAATGGGAAGCACGGGATCCGAAGACGTCCAACCGAAACCCAAACCTCGGAAGCCCCCTAGATCCGCACCAGGAAAAGAACCATCAAACGGATCCGCGAGAGGGTCCGAGTCTTCGACCCGCAACTTTGGGCCCAACTCCGTACCAGGCTCCAACACCAACGCCGAAGATTCTAGAAGACGCCTTCCCACGTCACCATGCAAAAGGAATAAGTTTGGCGGCATGAACAGAGCTGGAGAGGAGTTAACGAAGCGCCACGTGCATGGAAGAGAACGAGCTGTTCCACCGAGGGGTCCCCTCGGAAACCCAACCGCCAACACGTTACCCGAAGCGTTCCCAGACCCTCCACCGGCCTCTTCCACCTGCACCACCGGAGGGGGCGGAGGTTCGTCTATCAGCAACTCAATTTTGAAAGAATAGCAGCCGACCTCCATTTCTGCGAACGTGCTTCTCCCCCCAATACTGTCGAGGAAGCCCTTGCCGCATTCAAACAGGATCCTCGTGTCCTCCACAGGCAACCCAGGTCGGAGCCCGTCATCCAGCACTTCCCTGGCCGTACCCCACCGCCGCAAAGCCTTCCTCAGGCAGCCAATCGAGGGCGATAGGAAGGGAACGCCCTTAACCCTAGCCACGCACACTTCCACCTCCGAACAGGCACCATCCGTGAATCAAAAACCCCGCCAGCAGACGTTTGCGACATCTCCATTGCGAAGCAGTCGATCCCTCTGGTCAGCCGACAAGCCACGAACGCAGCACCTTGTAGCATCTAGCTTCACCACATCTCCCGTGAATCGCGTGCCCAGGAACCCATGCAGATGGGAAAGAACCACATCCAAATCGACAACGTCCCTCACAGCAAAATCGATCAACGCATGCACACCCGACCCCCGAGCGACCACCCCTTCTTTTGCCACAGCCTTCAGGCAACCACCCCCAACGAAAGCCCCAGAGCTTACAGGCTTCGAAGAAACTGCACCCCTGCGCACGTTACCCACCACCTCCGCGAACAAAGGTCCACCACACGTAACCTCAGCACCATGCACGTTGCACTGACCTCCATACATCCCATGAATAATCGCAAGAGCAGACGCACGAACGGATCCACGAACCGCCATGCAGGTTGCCTGACGGTGGCCCGTCCTCCCACAAGAGTAGCACATTGGAGGAGAAGGACAAAAAGAGGCCACATGTCCCCTGACTCCATAGCGAAAGCATCTTAGGCTCGGCTTCCTGTGAGACACCGACGTCCACTCCCCGCCACCTCTCTCCAGAGGACCCTCCTTGCACACGAAAGCTCGCTTCTCCTCCCCTCCCCACTCGAGAAATGCCTTCCCCTATGCATTCGCACTCGCTCTCGCCACCGCACTCGCACCCGTCATCTCCCCGACTTAAACAAAGCTATGACGGATCTAACCCAACATGACTTGATCTCTTTCTTTGCATCCCAGGGAACTGTTCACCAAACATCATGTCCATATACCTCACAACAGAATGGTATAGTTGAGAGGAAACTCCGACACTTGCTAAATGTTGCCAGATCTCTTCTTAGTCAACTAAGTATTCCTAAACAATATTGGGGAGATGCTATCCTTACTGCAATGTATCTCATCAATCATGTTCCTTCATCTGTTCTGAAAGGGGCAACTCCATTTTCCTTACTTTACCCTACTGAGTCTTCTTTTCCCATACCTCTATGAATTTTTGGTTGTATTACTTTTGTTCATAACTTTCATGCAACTGACAAATAATCCTCTTGTGCCATCAAATGCGTCTTTCTTGGGTACTCTCGTACCCAGAAAGGCTATCGATGTTATGATCCTGTTAGACGTCAATACTATGTGTATGTTGATGTCATCTTCTTTGAGCAAACAAGTTATTTCACACAGACTATGAGTGACATTCCTCTGGACCTCCATCCTCCGCCAATCGTTTATACTCGCCAACGTACCTCTATACCTTCTACACCAGTGTATGTACCATTGCATGTCCCTTTTATACAGGATGATATAACCACTTCGAGTGTTCTCACCACTATTGTCTCGGATGTACCTGAGGAGCTTCTTAAGGTTTACGCAAGCAAAAAAGGCAATGTAGGTATCACCCCATGTCACATTTTACTTCTACAGATGGTTTATCTAGCTGTGACAAGAGATTTGCATATGCTTTGAATGTTATTTCTGTTCCAAGAGATCATTTCAGTGCAATGCAGGATCATGGTTGGCGACAAGCCATGGATGAGGAGATGGATGCATTTACCTCCCGGGGTACGTGGGATCTTGTGTCATACCCCTCGGGAGTTTGCCATGTGGCTTGTCGATGGGTCTTCACGACCAAACAATCGCATGATGGTTCTATTGACAGGTTGAAAGCCAGACTTGTTGCCAAAGGTTTCACGCAAACATTTGGGGTTGATTATTTTGAGACCTTGCCTGTTGTCAGAATGAGGTCGATACGTACCATTCTCTCTGTTGTTGCCAACAAGGCTTGGCCCGTTTATCAACTTGGTGTGAAGAATGCCTTTCTTTACGGTGATCTTGAAGAGGAGAACTACATAATGCAACCGTCGGGGTATGTAGTCGAGGGGGAGCATGTATGTTGACTACGCAAGGCCATTTATGGCCTGAAGCAGAGCCCAAGGGCATGGTTTGACAGGCTCACTACGGAGATCAACACACTTGGTTTTCAAAGGACAACATCTGACTACTCTATCTTTGTTAGACCATGATCTACTGGCACGATCATCCTTGTTGTCTATGTTGATGATATGGTTATCACAGGAGATGATATAGATGGTATTCTGGAGACCAAGACCTTCCTCCAGAAGGTCTTTGTCATGAAAGATCTTGGCCAACTTTGTTATTTTCTTGGCATCGAAGTAATACACACAATGGAGGGTCTCCATCTTTCACAGAAAAAGTATTGCCTCGATATTCTGACTGAGGCAGTACTTCTTGTATGCAAGCCATCTGGCATCAATGCAGAAGTCAGAAAATATTCAGCATTTACTGATCCAGCTTTTGAAGATGCAACACGATACAGAAGCTTAGTGGGAAAATTACTCTATCTCGTTGTTACTAGGCCAGATATATCATATGTTGTGAGCAGAGTCAGACAGCATATGGAGAAGCCTCTTTACAGTCACTGGCAGGATGTTCTTTTGATCCTTCGATATTTGACGGAATCTCCCGGACGTGGACTCTTTTATGGAGTGAATGGGCACACTAATATCTCCGCCTATAAAGATTCTGACTATGCTAACTCTCCTAATGACCGTCGATCCACTACAGGATACGCCATGTTTGTTGGGATAACCTTGTGATTTGGCGAAGCAAGAAGCAGACAGTGGTCTCCAGATCCAGTGCGGAAGCAAAATACATGGCAATGGCTCAGGCCACATGTGAGATCACATGGCTTGTTTCTTTCCTAACAGAACTTGGCAAGTCAGTCACCACTCATGTACCCTTATACTGCGACAACAAGTCTACCACATACACCGCCACCAATCCAGTTTTCCATGAGCGGACAAAATGTATTGAAGTTGATTGCCATTTTATTCATGATGCAGTATGAGGAAGACGAATCAGCACTCCACAGATCTCCACTGAACTTCAACTTACAGACATCCTTACAGAGGCTCTTCCAAGGAAGCGCCTCATGTACTTAGTATCCCATATCCACGTTGGGCATGATCGACAGATATGCTCCAACTTGAAGGGGAGTGTTAGAATTATTATATTACTATTATAGTTGTAACCTTTCGGGTTTCGTAACTCTTAACCCTTCGAGTTCTGTAACCTTTAACCCTTCGGGTTCCGTAACCCCTCAAATAGGGATGAGCATCGGACCAGGGTGGGTCGGGTCCACCTTAGCCCAGCCCAAACCCGATTCTAATTTCCGGGCCTACGGGTCGGGCCTAAGCCCGCAATATTTTGGAAAATATGGCCCAAACCCGAGCCCGACCCGTAAATACATGGGTCGGGCCAAGCTCGGACCGGCCGACTATATTAAAAAAGGATTTGATTAACTAGGATTGGAACCCCATTTGGAAATCGGAGTCTCACTATTTGACCCCTCTCCATTACAACATGCATATTCGACATCAAATATATTCAAATCAAAGCTATGTGGATCATTATAATGGGTCTTTCTGTGGGCCGACTTATGTGCTACGGGCTTATATGTGGGTTGGGCTCGGCTCGGGCTTAGGATGGGTCCTTATGCGGGCCGACCCGCGGGCTTCAGGTTCGGGCCCATCGTTGCCCGAGCCCGACCCAAAATTTGATATGGGCCAAAAAATAGGCCCAAGCCCGCATGACTATTTCTCGGGCCCGGTCTTGGGTCGAGCTTTAGCGGGTCGGGCATCGGGCCGGGCCGGGCCGGCCCTACCCAATGCTCATCCCTACCCTCAAGGATATTTATGTATTTTTTTCCTCGTGTACTCTCTAGAGTTTTCTCTCTATATAAGAGACCCTAATCCTATGGAATACACATCCCATTTGTCTCTCTTCTCCACATATGGGAACATCTATAGTTGGTGGATTTCCTCCTATGGTTCTCAATATGGCAATCTCAGCTCGATGTTCTGCTTGGACTCTAAATTGGTACTGAAGCTGTGTACTCATCTGCAGGAGAGTATCTAGAATCCCTGCAGTCACATCTGATCATGTATCTTGTTTCTTGACAGCCGATCTATCCTCAACTAGTCCTTTCCCTCTTGCTACCATGGTGTCTCTTAACTGCACTGGAAAGGGAAAAGCCTCATAAGAACTGAGTGAAAAATGTGTAGGAGAAAGAGAAATGTCAAGGTGAAGGTCCTCCTCGACTAAAGGGTTGGGAGGTGAGGGAGTCTGGGTTTGACACACCTCGTGAGTCGTGACTAGGTGAAACTGACTCAAGAAGAGGATCATCCTGAGCTCGTGAAGACATACATATCAATGTGGAGGAACGATGGCTCGCAAAATCCGAGCGTAAAGACCGTCGATAAGTCATCTTCGATGCCAAAAGATACGAGATATGATCACGATATCAATACAAAAATGTGTGTCAGATGTAGAGTCACAGACACACACTACAAACAAACACAATAGCAACCCCTAAATCACAACTTCGTATGGTGATAACTGTAAGAGTTCGATCGTTAATCTTTTCATTTTAAAGTTACGTTATCAAACAGTTATGTTACACAAGCAAATAGAGTGAGTCGCCCTGTCGCCCAGTGTACGTCTTTACACTCCCCCCCCCCAATCAATAGACCATATGCACGAGCTGCAAGGTTATATCAAGTCCAAAGAGGAATGTAAAGCAAAGCACACCATTATGGTCGAAGGCAAGTACTTTTGCAGCTCCCAAGTACCGAGGGTCGGCTCCCATGGTATGCCAACATGGTGAACTTCTTGGTGTCTAGAACAGTTCCCCATGATTGGCACAAGAGCAGCATTGACCGACTTAAGTCGAAATCTAGGAAATACCATTGGGATGATCCATTCCTTTTCTTCGAAGATCCATATTATGTCTGACGAAGGTGTATTCCTCGGGAGGAATACATGAGTGTCCTCACATATTTGTCATTCCTTGGATGCAGGAGGACAACACTTCGAGAAGAGGATTGCTTGGAAAGTTCTCCAATGTGGCTTGTACTGGCAGACCATGTTTAGTAATGCATATGCATTTGTTCGGTCGTGTCTAGCATGTTAAAGAATGGGAGGGGATCATCGATCCCAAAGATGAAATGCGCATACAACATGTGATTATGGTTGATGTTTTTGATGTATGGGGCATAGATTTCATGGGCATATTTCTTAACAACCACGATTTCGAGTACATTCTATTAGCGGTGGACTATCTATCTAGGTAGGTGGAAGTTATCCCTGCTCAAAACGTAGACAGCAAGATTGTCTGCAAGTTCATGAAAGATCGTATCATTTCACGGTTCGAAGTCCCTGAAGTCATCATATCTGATGAGGGTACCCATTTTGTTAACAGGTAAGTGAAAAGTTAACAAAGGACTATGGCATTGAACATCGTGTTACTATTCCATACCACCTATAGTCGAATCGCATAGCAAAGGTGCCGAATAGGGAGGTGAAGGATATTTTGCAGAAGCTAGTCCGCCCTAACAAGAAGAACTGATCCCAACTCTTGGACCAAGTTCTATGGGCATGACAGGCTTCTTATAAGACCTCGCTCAGAACCTCCTCATTCAAGATGGTATATGAAAAGTTGTGTCGTCTGCATGCTGAGATGATTCACAAATCTGAATGGGCAATGAAGAAAGTGAATTGGAATACACATGAAGGACAGCAGAATGGACAGATGGATTTGAATGAGCTTCTATAAATCCGAAACAAGACATACGATAACAGCGTGATATATAAGGACAGAATCAAGCGTCAACATAACCAGCATATTATGCATAAGAGTTTTATCCCAGGGAAGAAGGTATTGTTATTCAATGCCAAGTTGAAGATTTTTCAGAGCAAGTTGAAGTCCAAGTTGATGGGATGGGACCCTTCATCATTAGAGAAGTGCATAAGAATGGTAGTGTAGAGATTTCATATCTTACAGATGGTGCATGATCGTTCCTCGTAAACGGGCAACTGCTTAAGCATTTCATAGGATCAGATGAGCAGTTGGCCTGTGTAGAAGAGATCTCATTCATGCGTATCTCAGAATCTCGTGATCCCCTCATAGAGAATGCATGAATCCTCACTACTCTCAACATCTCCAAGCATCTCATTTCTTAGCCATGTTTCTATGTATATTCTTCAGATCTCATCGGACCTCCACTCATGCACTTCCATGCTTAGGATGACCAGAGCCTAGGTATAGGAGGACTAATTCATGCCCTATATATTCATCCACTCTTCATCCTCTTGATCGCGACCGCCCCGATTTTGCTCTTCTTCTACACTTAGACTGACCAGAGCCTAAGTATAGGGATGCAGATTGACTTCTATACTTCTATTCTTTTCACTCTCTTATGCTTGGCACGAGTTATGTTTCTTCCTCGATTCTTGTACTCTGAGGACATAGCGCACGTTAAGTATAGGAGGTGTATATATTACATATATACTTTAGCCATAGATAGTATTTTATGTGTATAATAATTAATAAATACAGGATGGATAGGCATTGTAAAATGTCAAAAATAAATAAATAAAATATGTGCAATATGTAAAATACATGTAAAATAAGTATAATCTTGTATAAGTTTATGTAAATAATACTCTTTTGTAAAATTGTGTTGTAAAATTGAGTGTATAACAAAAAAAATCAAATAAAATGGCTTCTCATTCATTCCTTCATTCATTTATAAAAATCATCAAAAATGAGCATTTCATTCATCTGCATTTTATTAGCATATCATGCATATGCACAATTAAAAAGCCATTGGGTTCTGAACCGAGTCATGAGTAAAAATTGAACGTGGACTTGACCTGACCTTAATTCACTTAATTTTCAGAAAAACTTCACTGAAAAGTAGGGTTTTAGAAACTTCAGGTCTTGGACTTAATTCTCTGAGTTCCTACAAAACTATGTCTAGATTTTGATTCTTAGTGTCCAACATGATTGCCACGTTCTAAGCGGACTCTTGGATAGGGAATTAATCTGTACTCTAACACAACGCACTTAGCTCAACTCAGACGAGGTGTTGGAAGACTGTGCATCTTTTTCTTTGGTAGCATGGACATCTAAAGACTGGAGTAACAGGTTAAAATAAAAGTTCGGATGAGGAATGGACTGCCAGCATAATTTTTCTAAGATTTCAAAACATAGGCGGAACAAAAGATTCTATATCCATCGGGACACAAAAGATCAATGCAGAGCAACCACAATTCATACCAAAAAGAAGCCAATTCCTAAATAACATCATTTGACCACAATGGTCCAAGCTTCAAATAGCCCGCAGATCTTGGTGGAGACTTGGCTGCACTGGCCAAGCTTCACAGGAGATGGGACTACACTCGTCACACTCCAGTTCTTTTCCCCTTCTTCTAAACTCTTCCCTCTATATTCATTGTGAACTAGCATGTATCTGAACTTAGAAGGAAATACATGACTCCCCGAGGACGTTATACTGGAGGAGATTGTATGGTAGTTCGACATCTCAGATGGAAAGAGTTAAAATCCCTTACATACAAGAGACAGTTATTCAATGTCCATGTGGGATGCTTTAGAAGGGGACTGATCTAAAATGACTTCTGAGTCAGATATGGATAATGACTTGTATAACTTAGAGACTGATGTTTTTAAAATCTTGATTCTCATGAGAAGTTGAGCTTCATTTTCACCTTTTATTCATGACCTTGGTATAGAACTCAATCTCATTTCACTCACGTATTCACTTTAGTTGTTCAAGGATGAGCAAGAATTAAGTATAGGGGGTTGATAAATATGTGATTCATCACTTTGAAAGCTAAAAATAGAGCTATGTTCCCAAGTAATTAATTGTAATTAATCATTTATATTGCATATTTATCATTCATGCATGTCTAAATAATATGCATATTTTAACATTCATAATTGCATTAATAAGAAGACGGAATTTGCGTGTAAATAATCACATGTATATTTAACTAACTTCCCCTATTTTTCTTTATTTTGTACTAACCCCAAATGCAATAAAATCAACTCCATTGTGTACAAATTACTAACCTCAATAAATAAAAAATATTAGAAAAATAGTAACATGTATATTTGACAAATAAAACCAAACCCCGGTTTTGAGATAAAAAGCTACAAATGCAAACATCTCTAACATACCTTCTCCTATGAAGCCCTCTCTTTTTTAAATTAATGTACATTCAATTATCTACAAAACAAGATCAAATTCAAAAGAATCGGAATTCATATGTGAAACTTTGATTATAGATCTGAAATCACATTTTCCGATGAAAATCAGACCGTTTCAAACTGTAGTTCGAAGTGCAAAGGTGCACGGAGAAGCACGGAGGCGCGAGGGGCCGGCGGCGGCTTGGGACCCGTGTGTGGGGGTTGTTGGGACCGATGACGGCGGTCGGTGGGGAGGGGGGTAGGGCTTGGGTGGGATACGGGAACTCCTGTCTACGACTATAGCTCCGATACCATATAAAAATAGAAGAATGAATTGCATTATTGAGAGACCCTAGAGTTCTCTTATATATGAGAGAAACATGTTGGGCAAATTACAAGATGAATATAAAAGAAATAGATAATATGAAAATAATAAGAAAGATAACTAATATCTCAACAACTTACATGGTGTATTTCATGCGAATACGAAGAACAATGAAATTTTAACATTAAAAAATGTAATGAACCATTAGCAACATATAGTTCTAAAGGATACCAAGAAATAGTTTTTTACTTAAAAATCAATCTTTTTGTTGGTTAAAGAATTAGGCAGGCCTGGCAGCTTGCCCAAGCAGAGTACCAATACTTGGTGCTGTTAAGAGACTGCCAGATACTTGACTGAGTAATCAGCCTACAGGCAATTTGTTTGATCACTAAGCTAATAGTATATGGCATCATAGAGGTCGATAAAATTGCAATACCTATTTTTTGAGAACGACTGAATAGTTCTCTTTCTAAATCCTCAATGTGTTTCTTGTCTTTAAAAAGCAGTTCGGATGTTGACGCAGCATGTTCCTCCAAGTTGAATCTCTTCAATGAAAGGAAACAAATAAGACACAAGGGAAATCAAAACGAAGCAATTTCTTCTATAAAATACTTCATGCCTAATCACTGATCTGAAGGGGAAAACCCCGAAGGAAACGTCAAATGCGAACATATTTTAGTCACTGAGAAGGAACTATGACTTCAAGCATGTATTAGCTTCTTACAAACAATAAATGTAGAGCATGGTGCGTTTGCATTTTTACATGTACATAAAATAGAAGCTTTTTTCTTAAGAAATATAGAAAATGAGCTAAATTCTTATTTCGTACATAGAGCACACTGAATTTGAGAAAAAATAGAACACTGATAGCTGTCCAAAAACTTTAGTTGCAGTAAGATAATTCCGTATCAGTTACTCAGCTTTTTATTACGATTAAGATATCCTTTGGGAGTCTCCCTAGGGAAGGGGCAGAAGAATAATGAGAGGCCCATTTTTCCAAATACTATAACCAAGTTATCATGTGAAAAGAATGGGATGGAATGACATAATTTTATTCATGTCGTAGGATTTATTACATACAGTGAAACACTAGAACCATAATAATGGAAAATACAATACATGACACTCAATGGCAAGCCTAAACATGGAAAGGCTACAGAAAGATAATACTAGAAATAGAAAATACATGAATGACCAATAAACCAATAACGTAGTTATTCTCCCTCAAGTTGGATCGTACCACTCGATCATGCCCAAATAGAAAATGAAGAGTGAGATTCAGTTATTCGAAAGAGCCTTGGTGATTATATCTGCAAATTGAAGTTCCAAAGAATATGAGTAGTAACCTTTCCTTCTTGCACAGCATCCCAAAAATGACAATCCGCTTCAATATTCTTTGTGCACTCATGGAAAACAGGATTGGTAGCGATGTAAGGGGTGGACTTGTTGTTAGAGTAGAGATGAAAATCGGGATTCTGATATGCAACCCAAGTTCCTACAGAAAAGAGATGAGCTAGCTAATCTCACATATGAATTGAGCCATGCCTCTATATTATACTTCTGCACTAGATTTGAAAATATGGCTTGCTTCTTATAGTGTCACGTAAAAAAGTTTTCGCCTACAAATAGGGATGTCAGCGGGTCGGGTTTGGGACGGGTATTACTATTCCCAAACCCATACCCATTTATAATATCACTACCCATACCCGCCCATTTATTAAGCGGGTAATTTCTAGCGGGTACCCATATACCCGTCGGATACCCGTGTACCCAATGGGTACCCATATCTTCGACGTTGTAAATCTTAAGTTGTTTGTATGTATACAATATTTTCACAGATAGACACAAAATAGAGTGAGATTGTGTAATATGGCAATTCATATAAATGTGCAATATAGAGAGAATATTAAAGGTTTATACATGTTAAATGTTTAACTCTTTTGTGTTGATAGTTTTTATTTATTAAATATACAAAAAGTTAGTTGAATATGAATAAATGTATGGAGAGGAGAAATTTGAGTTGGATATTTATATATGTAGATCGATACATATTAGATATGAAATGGATTTGGGGCTAGTTTGATTAAAATGCAACACACATATCTATCTTTATATATATATATATATATATATATATTATTCGGGTTTGGGGCGGGTTCGGGTTCGGGTACCCACAAGGCAATCCCAAACCCATACCCAAACCCGCATGGGTAGTCAATTCAAAAACCAAACCCGTCTAAAAGTAAATGGGGCGGGTTTTGGGTCATTAAATGGGGCGGGTTCGGGTCGGGTACCCAATGGGTAGACCCATATTGACATCCCTACCTACAAACATAACAAAATCAGTGGTGGGACAATTGTCCTCAGGAGTGCAGGTGTGTAGTCAGCATACATATTTGGTGTGCCCATTCACATCACTGAAAAACCCATTTCCTAGTGAATTCTTCAGATACTGAAGAATGATAAAGGCAACGTGATAATGGCTATAAAGCAGCTTCTCCATGTATAGACTGATTTTCTCATAGCATAAGAGATATTAGGTCTGGTGATAATAAGATACATCAGTTTACCCACCAAGCTTATGTACCATACAGTATCCTCAAACAAGGGATCTGTTGGGGTGGCATGATTGTGATTCTACAGAAACATAGGATGGTGTGCAGCCAAGTAAACCACTGCAAAAATGCCAAGACAATGCTTTCTCTATGACAAATGTAAACCTTCAGAAGCACGAATAACATCAATCCCAAGAAAGTACTAAAGGTGACCAAGGTCCTTAGTGACAAATACCTTTTGAAGGAAAACATTGGTCATAAGAATTCATGTAATGTCATCTCCAGTAATAATCACATCATCAACATATACATCAAAGATAACAGTGCTTGAAGCACTTTGTCAAACAAACACAGAGTATCAGATCTAGTCCTATGGAAACTAGGGGGTTTTACACCATGAAACCTAAAACCTTTATAAATTGTCGTCTCGAGACAACATTCTTCGTAGTTATCACACCCATGTAAACTTGCTTCGTTTCACATCACAAACCCTACCATCAATTTTAACTTTATTTGGGTCAATAGCTTGTGTTAACCTCTAGTTAATCTAACCACAACAAAATCCAATAGTGGATTTTGTTCCCTTCTTAACCCTTCCTTCCACCATCCCCCCTCCTTCCCATCAAGAGGTGTTGGATCCATTTGTAGATGTGTTTGCCCTCGCCCTGGTGCTGCCAGAAGCACCCCTTGGCGGCACACCCCCAACCGTTGCCACGACTGCCTCTGTCTGGACTGCTATGTCGCCCGCCCTTGTGCCTATCTAATGATGTGGGCTGGATCCGTTCTGACTGGCCTATCTATTGACGTACATCTCCCCATGCATCTACAATGCGATATCCATGTTGCTTTTTTCATTGCCAACAACCTTGCCTTCCATGAGAGGACCAAACATATCGAGGTTGATTGTCACTACACTCGTGACATGATTCAGGACTTTATTTCCACCTCTTACATCAGCTCAACGGAATAGACAGCAGTTGTTTTCACCAAGGCCCTAGCTAGAGGGTCATTCCAGAGATGTTGTTTCAAATTGAGCATGATTGATATCTATGCCCTATCTTAAGAGGGGGCGTTGAGATATTATTTATCTTTTCATATTCTATGTACTCTCTTTTCTTTGTGTCTTTATCATGTAATTTTCCCAACATGATTCTCCTTTTATATAAGAGAACTTTAGAGCCTCATTATCAATCAACTCATTCTTTCTCTCCACAAAAAAACATTGTCAAATTCAAAAAGTTCAATGCTCATAGAAATGGATATTTTTATAAACCCAAAGATAGACTTGATAATTTTATTTATCTCTTATACAATTATCAAAAAGGAAGTTATATCTTGCATTGTGACTCGGCAATACATAAATATTCTCACCAAACTATAAAAATATGGATACTAATAAAAACACTCGACCAGGAGATATAACATGGAAATTCTAGTGATTGCTCATTTAGCCTATCTCATCATGCACAACTTCATAATGCATTTCTATACACAACGTAGATAGCCTGAAAGGAATTTCTACATTGTGGTTATGTCAACCAACAGAAGGGAAAAAAATATGGCTTATCTAATTGTTTCTGAAACCAAACACAAATCTATTAAATGTGTAATTTCATAGTTACTAAGAATTCATTTACAAGCTTGTAGGAAATACCAAAAAAATAAAAAGAGCGCACAATCGTGAAACCATACTCGAATTAGTTCTGCATTTACAGCCTGCTCCCTTGCTAGAGACTCTTTTAGAGCATCCTTCTCTTTTCTGAGCTAAATTTGTTAAAGAAAGACATCAGTCACTGTCAAAGGCTAAACAAATGATGATTTATAAACTTCTTCAGTATGATAATGTTTAAGATGCAACTTTGCAAGCATTAATTTGAAATGTGCTAGAATGTGCCTTGAAGGAGGAAAAATGCTTTGTAACAATACCAAGAAAACAGGTAGGCCGGATGAGACTCGTTACTTGGTCATAATGCAAAAAGTTTGGTCGATATTTGGTTCTCAAAGAAGCCGGTTCCATTATATGATAGACTGTGTGCTCCTTATTTCTCTTTCATCTTGCGAGTATTCTATTGTGCATGTCTTCTTATAGATCAACCCAAGAAAGTCAAACTAGCAGTCGGGTGTGAAAGTCTATACACAAAATTATTGTAAAAACATTGAATTTTTTAGCTTTTGTAGAACTTAGAAACAGAATCAAAGTGGATCCATTCTATTGATCTATTTGGTCAGTTTGATTTACTAACCAGTATAAATTGATATCAAGAAGTAAGAAAAAGATACAAGTGCTTTTCATGTGAGGGCATATTTGTTATGCTTTCAGTGTTTCATATTCAATTAACTGCCTCATCTAGAAAGACTCCTCAATATACGCAAAGCTTGTTGGTCTTATTGTGTAACTAACAAGCGTGCACACATGGGTGTGTGTGTGTGACACACACGTGCACATGCCCACATGCCCACACACACGCACACGCATGCACCCGCACATATGTGTGCGCGTTCGGACGCACGCGTACACACACAGACACACATGCACGCGCGCACACAGACACACACGTGCAACCTAGCTAATTTCACGTGTGTGTGTGTGTGTGAGTGGGTGTGTGTGCACGCAAGCGAGCGTGTGCACGCGTGCACATGAAATTAGTCATGTATAGTTTAATCCAGTTAATGAAGAAAGGATATTCAATTTTTAGAAAATACTGAACCAGAATTGAGTTTTTAAAAAAACTGGTTTTTAAAATTTAATTTTGACTTAATACGTTGGTTTGACTTTTTTTGCATGTCTCTGGTTTAATAAAAATATGCACGATAACAAAGACATAACAAAGACAGTTCTTAAAATATGAGCTATAAAACGAATAATAACCCTGGTGTGAACTTTATATCTCAAAAGACAACACGCTTATTAAATAGAAAAGGAGGATTTTGATTAGAAGGTGTCAGAGTAGGAAATTGATCTCGTCTAAATAGTTGCTTTTATCCTGTCATTATTAGACAGGTTATTCTGAAGCTCATTTTTCCTGTAGTTCACTCAAGAACACAAGTCCATTACATTATCTAGAGATCACCAATCCTAGCTTGATAGGCACAAAACAACTGGATTTCTCCTCTACTCAAATGCATGCCTATGCCCCAATTCTTAAAAAGGTTTTGAGTACTTCTCAAAATCCCCCAAAATAGTATACTATCCATAATCTATCAATCACATTAGCACTATTCTAACAAGAATATCTTGCATAGCATTCTACAACACTGACAGCTAGCTTTATACCTAATGATTACTAACATAGCCGCTCTCCTCGTCCTCCAACAACAACACATTTCGTGCATTTCAATGAGTTGAGCTATAAATTATCAATACACCAAAAATCATTCCTTTTTGTCAATCCTCTTTTGGAATTGACCTAATAACGCCAAGACCCTAAAAATTCAAACAATTGCCCAACATGGACGCATGCAGATCATCATAAAGCATCAATAGATCCTCGAAAAGAAACAAAAGAAGCACGAATCACGATAAGCATAAGGAGAACAAGTCATGGTGCCATACCTCCCTGCAGAGTGCCCTCAATTTCTGACATTCCTCAATGCCAACTGTGCAATCCCTACGAACCCACAAACCTCCAGCCATTCTGGGAGGCCGTATCCCCGAGGCGGAGCCGAGCTCGCCTCCTCTATATCGCTGTTCTTGACGACGTTCTATCTCTAGAGAGAGGGCGCAAAGCCTTTGTTTGTTTCCTTTAATTTGAGGCAAAGGACGGTCTTTTAATGGGGTTTTATTTTGAGTAAATTACAAAAGATCCCTGAACAATACACAGAATTTCAATGTTATACCGAACTTTAAAAGGTAATAATGTGGTATTCAAACTTTAAGATTTGTCCCAATCCAGTCCTTCGCTATTGAAATTTAATTGATTATCTCATCTTTCTAGCCTTAAATTTCAATAGTCAATGACCATATTGAGATAGATCTTAAAGTTCAAGTACTACATTATTACCTTTTAAAGTTCAGATATGACATTGAAATTGGGTGTATAGTCCAAGTACTTTTTTATAATTTACTCTTTTATTGGTTGTCCTTTGTAGGTCGACTTCTTCTTGTATTGGTCCTCCTGATAATAAAATAATATAATCTATTTTCTAAATAAATAAGAAGTTTTTTTGACATAAAATTGCTTCGACTAAGGAAATGCAAAGGGATGGAGCTTAAAGGGAGGATAGCAAGGGAAATCACCCCCCTGTAGATTCTCGTTGTTCCTACAATCTTCTATATAAAATTCATGTTTTTTTGTTTCCTTGCCTAAGATTTTGTGTAAATTACGAAAAAAATGTTCTTTTTTATGCATTGATTCCAGTTAGGAGACTCAGTTTTCAAATGTAACAAAGAGAGGCATGAACGAAGAAACGAATAAGTTCATGCATTTCTTTCTTAGAATTGAAAGATAAGACCTTTAATTGCGAATTGACACATAGTTGAGACCTTTTCTTTAATTTACCCTAAGATTTTCCATGTTTTGATATGGACTTTATTCAATTCAAAACCAAGGTTGGGTAGTTGGAGCTCACCGAGGTGGCTCGAGCTCTGGCTTGTCAAGCCCGAACCAACTCCTGAGTTACTTAACAAGCAAACTCAAATATGAATGTACGAGTTACAACCATAAAAGTAAATAAACGTTCAAAGGGGGAGAGAGAGAGGATGATAGATTTTGTCAAAATGTGAGTAAGGTTTTAACTTGAGCTCGACTTATTTGCTCATTGAGCAGATTTTGTGAGCTGGTTAACCAGCTGAGCTTATCGAGCACGAAATTTCCGGGCACTCCTTGCTGTAACGGGGAATAAGACAATAACAATTAGTGGGAATTCTAAAGAGCCTTGAAATTTTAGTTGGCAATCAATGTGTACGGTGTATTTATTGGTCATTCTTTGTTCTTTAACTGAATTGATTATCATGTACTTTCCCACGAGCAATCTTCTTTAACTTTTTGTTGTAAAACAATCTAAACTGCCAAGATTCCGATGGGAACGATTGACTTGATTACAAGGAAAACATAACAAGTGAGAGGTTGATGATTATAGATGCCAACAATGATATCTTCTATTCAATTGGTCGACATTACAGCTTCTTCCCAAACAGCGATGCAACAACAAGAGGAGGTAAAAAACACATATGATATATATATATTAAACTCGTAGGGGGAGGGGAAGGAGGGGTCTTCAATATGCTTCTCTCTTGCAGCCTCCATTAGTCAAATCCACCTGTACGAGAACATAGACATCCATAAGAATTACATCAGAAATGGATAACAAAGAGACATGAGTTCCTAACGGCAAATCAAAGAAGTGGTCATCCTGGTGAGAAAGCAGATCCTCTGTTGTACAGCAGAGGACTGCTGTAATGCGGGATCACATTCAAGCCCCTCGATCAAAGATCGAGCGGTTCGCACGGTAAAAGATCACATAAATCCGGATTTCGTGCGAACCGCTCCAGCATGATCACACATTACAGCTGTCCTCTGCTGTACAGCAGAGGACCTGGTGATACCTGTCTGGGCGGCTTCCGAGCAGTGTTCGATGCACCGCTGAGTGCACTCAAATTTGCTCGCGTAGTTGCACTCCTTGAAGCATCCGAAGAAGCAAAGGTCGTCACCGGCTACGACGGGTAGCGCGACGAGGGCGACGAGGAGGAGGCACAGTACGAGGGCGACGACGTTCTTCATTGATGCCATTGTCTTATTGATGATGCTCCCCTTGATTCTTCTCCTCTGGGTTCTGTTGCTGGTGCTTGATTTCTCTCCCTGAGTCTTCATGATGGGGATTGTGGAGGTCTTATATAGTTCAGGGGATGCTATTTTTTTGATATTAGATGTACGAGATCGGAATAAAGTTACTATATTTAGTGATTGGTATTTGAGAGACCATTGGAGTACCACTATTGGCTCATACCATTTTTAGTACTTTGAATCGTAATTTTCAAGTTTATTTTTTTATTGTTTCCCAGGAAATCCCAAAATGCGATCACTTGAAAATACAGATATTGATAACCTGCGCTGGGATTAACCACTAATTAATAAGCAGAAGTATATGATCCAAGCAAACATTACGAGTATACCATCTGTCAAACACTACTTTTAACGACGACTCGAGCCATATCAACAATGGTCAACACTACTCTTAATGTCGAGCTTGTGAGTGGTGATGAACAACGTCGATAGATCAGAGTTTTTTTTTCGATGTTTGTCAAACGTCGACAAAGACATCTACTTTGCTTCTGCTCTAGTTCTCGTGTTATCTCCTAACAGCTGAGAAAGTGGGCCACGAAGCCTGCAAGAACTGATCATCCCGACCCAGACACATGGATCCAAGTGAGAGCTAAACAACATTTAGATTTGAGCGAGAACTGAGCAAGATCCAAGATCCACAGTCAGAGCTCGAAAATAGCCTCCAATAAATAATAGAACAAAAAGAGGCAATTAATCTCATTGATCGTTACTTCAAAGGTGATGGCAATCTTTACTCTAAAGTTTGGCATCCGACCGACCTCCTGATGTAGGTCATCTGTATAGAAATAAAGATTAGGAGGTGTCATATAAGTTTAAGTGAAAGAGTTGACTTAACGAGATCGAGATAACCAAGCCCCTTCAGGTGTCATACGATCCCCTTCATCCTGCCTCCATCTCGACCATCCATCATTTGCTCCCAGCCTTAGGATCTGATCTGAGATCAGATCCTAGCTACTCTTCTCCGCATGACTCTCACCCGCATGATTCTCTCCATCATCCAACGGTGCCCTGCACTCCACGTCACTCCTTCAACCCTAGCCGCCGGATTAAAACCTAAGTCTCATCTAACCACTCACCTCTGCTCGGATCCGAACGATTCGATCAGATCTTTGATCTAATCGCATTCGTCTGCCTGCGCTCGCATCCTAGCCTTTGGATTGCAAGATCCAACGGCTCGCTGGTCGTCTTCCTCCTCCATAACCCCCCTGTCATTTCACCTCACTTTTATGACACCCCCTTCCTATTTTGGAAGGCAACTCCGACCACCTCTCCATCTCCTAATGCTTTCCCCTCACAGCCCTATCCTCCACCTACCTCGCGAAACCTCCACGACCATCCTCCATTAATGCTTCATCACTAAACCTCCACTCAAAAACGCCCCGCCACCACTATAACGCTCTCCACCTCCTTCTATAAATCACCTCACCCCGCCACTGTCAACCGCATCCACCATTCCAGGCACTAGCCCTGCTTCACCCGCCCCTCCGGTGACAGCGGAGGGGTGGATCGGCGAGGTGATGACGACTCCTGCACTAGTGTCGACCCACGGCTACTCCGCCGTGTCGTGGCTGGCTCTGCCACCGCTGATCTCCGAGGACTCGGCTGACCTCGTCGGGCGACGACCCGAGGACCTTCTAGGCCCTCAGCCTAAGCCACCTCCCCCACCGGATCCTCTCAGACCTCCATGCCATTTCTGTTATTTTTCACTACCTTTTCCCCTATTTTTCATGTTACTTCCGCCATTTTCCACTTCCATCTGCTTATCCCAGCACCTTCACCACATCACCTTCATCCTCCCTGACCACCTCTCTCTTCCTCATAACCTCCCTCGCTCTGACCCATCTCATCCTCCACTTCGCTGGAGAAGGAGCAGTGGCCTTCACTCCCGTCACCTCCACGGCCTTCCGCTCACCTCACAAGTCACTCACACACCCTGAGCTTCGGCTATACTAACAGTTGCAGGTGCTTCCATCGTCATTGGCCGGAGATCATATCAGAGCTCCTTCGAGCTGGTCTCCTACGGCGAGGCTCCACTGAACTCGAGCCCCGATCAGCACCGATCTCTCGTCACGCATCCAAGATCTTCGCCAGCCAACCAGTAAGCTTCCCCGACCTTCGGATGTGGGCTTGGATCGCGGTGGAGCCAACGGCAGGTCATCGGAGCCCTGCCCTCTCCGGTGACCTGTGGAAGCACGAAGACACAGGTGTCGTCCGATCATCTGGATCAGACGGCTCAGATGACGACACGTGGTGGACCCAAGCCTCCAGCCGAACATACAGGCTCGGATCCACCGAACCTCCAGTCGAACCATCAAATGAAGCCACATGTCCTAAGCCTCAGCCGCCTCCCGAGCCTAGGCCCCTTGCGTGCGACGTGCGTGAGGGATTGGGAAAATTACACGAAAGACCCCAGAATTAAAGATAATTGCATAATGGTCCCCAGACACGTGCCTACGTGTGTGCCTGGGTAAATTACAAGGTTGCCCTCGCGGTTTTGAAGATTTGCAAAAAGGTCCCTACGCGTATTGGAAAAATTACAACAGGGCCCAGGCGATTTTTGATATTTGCTTTTAAGTCCCTCCAGGGACCTAAATGTAATATTTATCCTTTTAGTTCTTGCATTTTTATTACAATTATGCCCCTATATTGTTTTCTTCATAACTTGAGCATCGTAGGTCCAAATTACATGATTTTAGTGTCGTTTTGATCCTTGTTTCCTCATTTACATCATGGCATATTTAATTTTCTCATCCGACATCATTTTAAATGAAGTCAATTTTTATGTTAGATGATGACCATGCTCTACTTATTCTTGCTCTGATTCGATGACTGATTTTAATGTTGTGATCAAATTGACCCTGCTTTCAATCTCTATTATGTTGCTCAATTTCAGTGATATTTTTAGGGTATATTTATAACCTCTTGTTCTGCATATCTTTAACCTTGCATAATTTCTCATTCATCACTTTATAAATGCATAAAAATCAACTAAAACTTGCATGCATCATATTCTACATTATACAATGCATAATTCATCATGCATTTTCATAAAGACCTGAAATTGAGAAATAATTCATGTATGAGCATCATTAATCAAAATTCGATAAATAGAGTAAGTAGTTGTGTCCTTGCGTTCGACCTTGGTAGATTTTTCAAGTATAAATACTCCACGACATTCAAAGGATTCTGGTTTTTGTTGAACCATTTTCACCACCTGTACTACGATAAAATACGACAATTAAAGTGGTGAAAATGACGTTCATCAAATGGTGCAGTTGTCGGGGACATGGCTTAACTTATATTATTCATTGAATTTTGATTTTTCTTTGTCAATTTTTTTTCAAGAATTACAGGTCCTCATTCATGCATCATTTTTTACATCATGTATGATGTTTAATTTCCTTGGAATTTTTCTAAATTTTCTCTTTTGTGTCAGGTCCCATGAAAATTGAGGACGCTTGATCTTCATGGAGGCGTGAAGTCGGGAGCTTCCGCTGAAGAGGCTGCAAAAGAATTGGCAAAGGAAACTCTTGGATCTTTTATCAGTCAACCTGCATTTGCATACTGTAAAAAAAATTGTTGCATGTGCATATTTATTTTAAGCGCCCTCATAAAGGGCTTGCATATTGTAAAAAAAAAGAGTGGATCACTTGATGATCTACCCCACCCCCCCCCCACACACACACACACATGTGCACATACACACTCACCCCCCATCTATCAAATTTTGTGTCGGTTTTCTAGGCGGAATATTTTTTATATTTTTATTGTAATTTTTGGAATGCAAATGAAACTATAGTCAATTTTTAAGGACTAGAAAACTGATATCTATCAAATAATGTCCAAAAATTATGAATTTTGGTCGAGATGTGACTTAATGATAAACTAAATGCATTACAATTTTTTTGGAATTTTTGTATGCAAAATGAATATTTTATGAATTAATGAATGCAGACAGTGAGATTTTCAATAATTAATTATAATAAATATTAAATATATTTTTAGGAAATAAAATTATCTAAGATATATCATTAGGTAATATTTTAGAAAATCCTAAACCCTAAAAATGTTTAATTTAATACCTATTAAAAATTAAATAGAAAAATACACAAAATGATTTTTATAGAGCCAAATATACATGAAATACAATTCCTTTTAGGCACATAGTAAATATCAATTAATTCTACTATCTATGATTTTTTGGCAATTTTTGGAGATATGGTTAGTTATCTATGAATTTCTAAGCACCAATTGGGTAAAATATGTAATTTTCCACACAAATATTAATTAATAAGCATAAAAATATCGCAAGCATGCCATTATGTAGAGAATAAATTGAATAATAAAGTACAACTTTTTAATAATAAAAAGATGCAATAAATAGGCTCAAAATGTAGCGAGAATAAAGGGTTCAGTTTGCAATATCATAAATTCAAATTACTTAAAGAAAATACAAAGAAGGACTAAATAGTGATTACTGAGACCGAGAAGGTTTTTGGGCAAAATTCCTAAGCAGTCATGTGCTTGGGCAGTGGGGGTGGTTGGAAAGAAGGTGCAACGCCAGAGTCTTCAAGCAAATTCTCCAACCCACCCACATGAGTGACACGTGCGAGGGTTCTTCTAGTGATAAAGAGCTTCTGTGGTGACTTTGATGCAATAAGTCATGGGGGCGTGGTCTGGTTCACATGACCTCCTCCTTGATTATGATGCGTCAGTGGTGGTCGGATCGAGCAAGCAACTACGCTCCTATTGTTGGAGGTAGAAACGCAAAGGATGCCAAAGTAGCTCCTAGCATCTGGAGGTCGATGACGAGTGGAGGAGCGACTAAGGGTGAAGATCATGTGTTGTGATGCGGTTTGATGGAGCAGCTGGAGTTGGCGGTGCGCGGAGGTCCTCCTGATGGGAGGCTCATCGATGATGAACTCTATAGCCCCTCAAGAGTCGATAGTGAAGCAAGGTCTCGGGCAGAGTTGGTGCGGCAGAGTTGGAGTGATCGAAGGTGCAGACCTTGGAAGATGGGTCCCTCGTGGAGTTGTTGGAGTTCTTGTGGGGATGGGTACGATGGTGGAGATGAACATGGTGGAAGAAGATAAGGACAGTGCTCAAATGATAGAAGCAACTGGAGCGGAAGAAAACACACAGCAGAGGTACGGCATCGCGACGAGGATGAGCTTCCTTGGACCTCGTCGGGTAGAGATGGACAAGATGGTGTTGTCACCACCATGCGCCCCTCTCTATGGTGATATCGACGGATGATCACGAATGGAGGGTTGGCGGTTGTTAAATAGGGCGAAGGGGGTCTGATAGAGATGGAAGCTGGAGGATGATAGATCGATGACGGAATCGATTGGAAGGAGAAGGATTTGGGGATGACAATTCGATGACGGGTTTGATTTGGGGAGATTGGATTGCTGCCAAGCAAGGAAAGCAACAATGGGGATTGGTGGCGTGAGACTGATATAAAAGGAAGGCGATCATTGGTTGATGAGCGGTGAGGATCGGGGGATTAGAGTCAGTCAGAAGGGGAAAGGGCGGAGGTCGGTCGGATCTGGAAATGGGGGAGGAAGACGACACGTGTTGGGCACGTGCGGTGGAGGTACGTGACCGACACGTGCACAACTTTTTTATTTTTATATAAATAATGAAATAAGTAAATTCCAAAACATGTGACACGTGACAGCTCCAGGAGCTGCCACCTGTCAGCTCCAGAAAAATAAAAAAAATCAAATACAAAGAAGAATCCAGAATAAATAGCAAACTACCTCAGATTGAAAATTTTTCTTCACAAAAGTTACTCATCTCGATGACATCAACTACTCTCAGGAGGGATAAAAACCAAAATAGGTCGTTTACACAAAATGACATTTTCGGGTACTATATGTACATATAATTCCTTGAATTTTGGATTTTGTAATTTTTTTGTCATTTCTAAATAAGTAAAAATCCAAAAAATACGATAAAATCAAAGATAAATATTTCACATTAATCTGATTTTTTGGATTTTTATTAAATAAGAAAATGGAGAAATAAAATAAAGTACGACAAAGAGTACTTTTGTACATACTATTAATGAATACTCACACTCAGTCAATTTCTTTTATTTAGGTCTTATTTTAGATTTGAATTCTTGTGCATTTTAGTCAAAAATATAAATGAAAAAGAAATAAAATAAAAAGAGTTAATTATGTAAATAAAATAATAAGTAAAAATCAGGAAACAAATACACAATGTACCAAAGAGGCCCAAAACACAACGTTCACATATGAGATCTGATTCACTTGAACTTGGTATTGTTTTGAAGTTAATTGAATGTACATTAGTTCAAAATTAACTAGGATCAAATCGGACACTATATGAGGAAGATATCTGCATTTTAGTCCGATCATCCTGAAATTAGAGTTTGGGTTTATTTCTCAATTATATCAGTTAGTGTTTTTTGTATTTTTAATTTATTCTTGTTAGTAATATGAACACAATGGAGTGGTTTCAAGTCATTAAGAGTTAGCATGAATTAATTAAAAATAAGATAAGTTAGCCTATTTTACAGGTCAATTGGGCTGTGATTTTTGGCTTCTCATTTTATGCAATTATGAGTGATAAAATGCAATTATTATTTACATATGCATGAATGCTAATTATGCAATATAGATGAAGAAATGCAAGTGAATTTTGGAGATCTAAACTTAATTATTATCTTTTAGAGTGATGAATTGAGATTCATCATGGAGGAGCGTCGAGGTCCCCATCGGAGCTCTACCCACGCACCACCCCACGTGGAGGAGTGGGAAGAACTTGAGCTACAACATCTGTTGGATTTGATCTCCTAGAGTAGATCTAATGGATACGATCAACCCTAAGGCTCCAGCCGAGGCACTACTTCGAGCGACGAGCCTTCACCGAGCCTCGTAATTTTGCCATGTAGCACCGAGCTGCGTCACGAGCCTCGCCCTGAGCCTCCATTGTCTCACGTGACGCCACGTGAGGAGGAAATTTTGAACCAAGGTCGCTCTTGTTTTTAGGTATTGCAATTTGGTCCTACAAGCACATGAGAAACGTGTGTTGTTTGGGAAAATATAAAGTTAAGCCCTTGTGACTTTTTATTATTGCATTTCTACCCTTTAGTGTAGTATGGAAATTACACTCTAGCCTTGGCAACTTTCGTTTATTGTTAACTAGTCCATGTTTGGACCTATTTGAATTAAAAAGTTTATGTTTTCTTTCATTATGTCCCTGGATTGAATTGTCAATATCTTGAGCATTCTTTATCCGAATTGCATGAAATTGATCTTGTTTTAACATTGATCTAATGCTCTTTAATATGGCTTAATTAGATATTGTCTGTAACCTACTGTGTGTGAGTGAAAATTTAGAGAATCTAGGTTATGTAGAGTGCTTAATTAATCTACGTAATTAGCTTGATAAATGGATTAAATGCATCATCTTGCTCCATGATTTAATTGTTAACTTATTGAATAACCAAAAACTTGAATTGGAAATTTGCTCTTTTTTAATTCCTAATTATGTGAACCTTAGGGAGATTGATTTGAGCTTCAAGTAAACATGTTGAGATTTGTGATGCACTAACAATCTAGACCGTGAAATGAATTGAAGATCTTAAGATATTTGTAGTTAGGGTTGTAGAGCACCTTAGTGATAAATGAATTCATGATCTTAATTGAGTTAAAACCCCTAGTCACCTAGGTCCATTTCTGTGTTTGCATTGTCATCATCATTTTGTTTAATTAACCTAACTTGCACTAAAAATCACAAAAAATATCATTCATTCATGTTGTTGTGCATTGTGACCTGGTTTAGCCTAGATAACCTCTCATAGTAGCTTGATCACCATAATTGAACCCTAATTAAAAATTCTTAATGTGTCGTGTCCCTATGTTCGACTTTGGACTTGCTCGGTATATAAATTTGAACCGAGTTACTCCTTGCGGAGATCCTTCTCTCGATTATACATAATTTGCTAAGTTTCATGCTACAACGAGTACGAATCGGCATACGCATTCAGTAGGTTATCAGATGGCACCATTGCAAGAGACATGGCTTGATTAGCATTTTTATTAATCTTGATTTTAGTTATTTAAGTGAAATTTGGGCTATTTGAGTTAAGCTTGATTGTTTGTTCATTTTTTTATTTTTTGTGGTATTTAATTTCTTATCTTTTTTGTTATGTATCTCTTGATCTATCTAACCATCATTTGTTGATCTGACTAGGACCCATGGAGCGACTCACAAGGAGCTACGTGGAGGTTCGAGCTTGGAACCCGAGCTGAAGAGGGACAATTCGACCATTTGGAGAAAGACTTAGCCAATTAGATAATTAGTTAATTGATTGCATTAGTGAAATTATTCTTGTAATCATTTAGGTAATTGCTTATTTCCGGTGGATATTGTTTGAGAGCTCACGTATGTAAAAAGAGACTGGACATTTTTTTCTTCGTGTGTGGTTGTGTCGGGATTGGTTCCTGACTTAGTGGTACAATTAAGGATAGGCATACGGCATTATAGATTCAAATTTGCATGTGCTCTTCATAATCTAGGCCACACATCTTAGAAGATTCACTTGATAAGATTCGTAATGAGGTCCACATAAACACGTACTACTTAGCCAAATACTAACTCGATTCTTCTCTAATAATAGTATCCTATTTAGGTGGGTTTTTTCTCTATCTGCATGCATTTAGTCTAAATTTAAAAATTCAGTTCTGCATAACACATGGAGAGTTTTGGGAGTCGTTGTAAGTATACCTTCTTATGAGCATGCATCATAGTTTCTTGTTTACATTCTGATTTCTGATTCCTCCCTTGTTTTACAACTTAGGATTAAAAAGGAAATTGGTACTGAACGTTAGACATGCATTGTTGTGCTCCCATTTAATTTTCAAGGGATGACCAAAATTCTAAAATTAGGAATGAATTAAGCGGATCTAATAACAGAAATCGGAATAAAAAGAGTCGTGTTTTACAGGTGAATAAAGCCCTCATCGGATCACAGGTACTTACCTCCAAATAGAATGGGTGAGGATGAAGCCGCTAAGGATCAGAGCCAAAATCCATGGACTTGTGCCCTAAGCACTTGGACTCACCCTTAGGGTCATGTTATTACTGCAAGCACTTGCCTTTGACCATTAGAAGAAGTACTCTTTCTTCAAGTAAGGGTGTTATGTCGGCTTGAACATGAAGAACTTTAGGAGACTGCACATGTGAGTAATGGATTAAAATATTGTTTTACCACCAACTAAAACTGACAAGATAATTCGACCGAACTCTTACGGCCCTCATGTTTGCAATTAGTGAATCAAAAGGGTTTACATTGTATTCGCATTATGTGAATTTACTCCGAACATTTAACATTTAAGTGTACCGTAGAATTAGTGCCTTGTTGAATTTCGTGCTTTAGACGGTTCTTTTTGACATCGAAGATGACTGATTGGGGGGTATTTATTCGAACTTTGTGAATCTCTCATTGAACCCTACAAGGAGTGTGGATTCAAAGGTCCATTCATGACCTGGATCGGCCTGGGCTCATGATCCTCTTGAGTTCAGGATCACTCACTCTCAGGGTGGTCACACACCGACCATTCCCTTTCTCTCCTTTGACCTCACCGAGGAAGACCTTCGCCTCGGTGAGACCACTTTGATTTAATAATACTCTTCTAATCAGGAACACATTGTTGATGAATGTCCCAAAGAAGATTCGGTGAAAATGCCTCTAAAGAAAAAGATGGAAGAGGAAGATCAATGTGAGGATCATATGCAGATGGTACTAGCTAGATTGGTTGCATCTGAGCAGCAACATGCATTACACAGAGCTTAGTTAGGACAGATCAATGTTTGGGTCGAAACACCAATGGATGTGGCCTAAAACCTCAGACAATACAGAATTCAGAATTATTTGAGTCTAGTAGAACCCGAAGTAGATTTTCAGTTGAAGCCATAGGTTATGAACTTGCTGTCGCACTTTAATGGAAATGCTTCTAAGGAGCAATATGAATTCTTAAGAGACTTAGAACTTATATGTGCTAACCTTAGACATCTTGGGGTTAGCCAGGATTATATCAGGCTCACAGCCCCTCCATTTGCCTTGGGTGGCAAAGCCGACTACTTAGTAAATAACCTTGGAGGTACAATCATGACATATACCCAATTCAAGGACCACTTTATGAAGAAGTTCTACCCCTTGAGTAGGACTAATATGATGTGTACATGCATCACTAGCTTTTCCTAGTTATCCCATGAAACCTTTTGTGATGCATGGGAAAGATATAAGGATATCCTGTAGAAATGTCCTTGTCATGTTCTAGATGACAACATCTTGATCAAGTCATTCTTCACTGGTCTCAACCCTGAGATGCATAGTTTAATGAGTGTTTCTTACGGAGGCATCTATACATCACGTGGATCGGATACCTTTTGGAAGGTATTCTGGCATATTGTTGAGGCCAGCCACTCACATACCGCCAGCCAGGCATACACAGAGTACCCTAGTTCACTTTTATCTGGAAGGGAAAAGTCAGTTGTAGTCGATCTCTCTCAGAACGTGATTCCCATCATGGGGCGTCTTGCAGACAAGCTTATAGTAGTTGATAGGATTGATCGAATAAGTGGTGACTTAGATAGGAGCGTCTCTAAGATACCAAGATAGATGGAGGAGTTGACTGAGAAAGTATCTAATATAAAGATACTTGTCATGACTGCATCTGCTACCCTCGTGTACCAAGTGCATCATGTTCAGGAGCATCTGGTGTTAGGGCAACCCCAGCCATGGGAGCAGGACCAATCCTATGCCCAATCTTTCCAGTAGCCACCTCCATCAACAGAGATAGATCAGGAGGAGCCTCCACTAATTTGGGAGGTGAATGGAGTATGCTATACTCAGGACCCTTCTAGGCCAGGAAGTACATGGGACTGACAAGCTTACCAGCACCCCCCCCCAATCTTTCACAACATTACATCAGGCATACTATTGAACATCTCTTAGATCTGAACATGATATTATTTTGAGTGATGATGCTAATCATATGTCACTCAAGAGCGGAAGGATCGTGATCGTACCTGATCAGGAAAGGGACACCAAGAGGGGCATCTCTAGAGCTCTATGAGGAGTCTTCAGAGGACGATGAGGAGAGAGAACATATTCTGGAGCATCATCATCATTCAAGGATCATTACTCAAGGAGTCGAGAAGAGAAGGAGAGCACAATTTTAGCATCAGCAGCATGGAGATACTTCCGATTCCATGGAGGACTTTGCACCTATGGTTGTGGCAGAAACCACTACAGCATCTATTCAACAACATGTAGTAGATACTTTTGATTATGATCCCATGTTGCATCAAAAAGATTCATGTATGAAGAACTATTTTTCCGTTAATGCAAAGAATGGTATTTCAGTTCATGATTCAGATTCTTATTCATCTGTTTCCCTTGCTTCAATCCATCTAGGAAAGTCCAATAAAAGATTAAGAAGGATGAGCCCGACATGGCATGGTTTTTGTAAAGAAAATATCATAGTCAAGGTGCCATTTAATGAGTACGTGTCTAACCATCCAGCACTTCAGAAATAATTAAAATTGAGACGTACACCTACCAGGGTTAGTAGGAAGAAACAGAACCGATATGTGAAGACTCATGTCTTGTCAGTAGCCACAACCTATTGTCTCAAGAATCAACAACTACCAAGGAAATAGAGAGACATGGGTGCTCACTACGTGGAGAGTCGTATCGACGACATTGCACTTGCATGCACACTCTTAGATAACGGTTCTTGAATCAATCATCTTCCCTTAGAATTATATCAGAAATTGGAGTTGGGACCAGTTCTAAAATCGGAAGCTTTACTCCAATTCATAGATCGTTCAATGAAAAACCCTAAGGAAGAACATCATTATCTTGATAGAGGGGCAGGACTATCAGTTTGACTTCATAGACCTAGACATGGATACCCCCAGTCATTGGAGAGAATCTCATATCGATCTCATGTAACCCTCCCTTAGGATCGCAGGTGCAAATTTTGACTATGGTACGAGAATGTTGAAGTTTTGTTCTCTTGGCGGAGAAGTGAACCTTGAGATGAAGCAAACCAAATTTCAGCGACCTGACTCCGAGAGGAGTATAGAGTACTCATCTTCAAAGGCAGATTGTAGAATGATTAGCATCGTTGGGATTTGGAGAGCGATTTCATTAGGACAAAGTGAGACACTTTCCTCTGAAAAGGACATAGTGCATGATGTAGTTTTGTAGGTGTTTCGAGATGCTTTGAGAGATGCATCTTCATATTCCCTTAATGATGTAAAGATCCATCTGGATCTGTCGGCTACATCTCCTTCGAAACGATCACGGGACATAGATGAATAGTCAGATGTAGATTTCACTGATTTCTTGGATATCATTAATGATTTGACTCCCAATACTTCTGAGTTGGTGGCGAGTACTACACAATTGAACCCACCTTCATGTAGCACACAGCCAAATTCAGATTTAGTTCAACCAATTTTACTTGATGACACCGCAATGCCAGAAACTGAAATCACTATCTCCTACACTAAAGTACACCTTTATTGCAGGACTCAAAGAAAGATATCCCATTATCATTAGCCCATACTTGACTTTATAATAGGATTCTAGGTTGTTAGATTCTTGGAGAGGAATCATAGAATAATAGGCTAGACGGTATCGAATCTCGTGGGGATCAACTCTGCTCTCTGCCAGCACTACATTTTTTACAGAGGATAATATGAGACCTTCACATGAGTTCCAGAGGAGACTTAACCCCAATCTACAGGAAGTTGTGAAGAACGAGATTGAGAAATGATGCAAATCAGGGTTTATATACCCTATTTCTGACTCCAAGTGGGTGGCCCCATCATGAATCTCTGATTCGTCATCTTTATTCATTTATTTTAGCTTAAAATCCATTATAAAACACTTGTACATAATACTAACTTCATATTCTTACTAACTTACATCTGTGTGTAAATATTGTATATCTGTATATTATTTTAACCTAAAATAAATAAAGAAAGAAAGAAAGGAAAAATAAAGAAAAGAAAATAAGACTGTATATATGTAATAAATACAAGCTGACCCGAACCCCAAGAGAAGATCAAGACTTGACCTGATCGACCAGGAATAAAGCAGGGGTAGATAGGGTAATCAGAAAATACAAAAATATTGTGTGTTGTGTATATTTGTATACTACACTATTTTATTTGTACATAAATAGACCGCAAACCTAATAATATTTAAAATAAAAGTTGTAAATAAAAATGTGGGCTAAATAATAAAAATAATTGCACAATCAAATCATGTACAGAATAAAAGCAACCACACTTGGAAAAAGCCACTAAGCGATAATTGAAAGATCAATTCCAGCTCCATATGAACTCAAATTGAACCAACTGACTTCCATTGTATTCTAAATAAAATTATCTTTAAAATGGTTGTGATTTCATAATTTTTGGAGTTACGGGTGAAAAGTTGGTTTTCCGGGGTGGTTTGTGCAATTTTCCCATGTATTTTGTACATATTATATTTGAAGATATTTGTAAATATTTTTACTAATTATTTTAAAAATAATAAAAATTAAAAAAAACTAATTTGCTTATTTACTCATGTAGATAATGTCATATTTGTATCTAGCACGTATATATTAAATTTTCTTAACTAACTTCCACAAAAAATAAAAAATTTAACTTTTAATTTTCCAATAAATAAAGTGATGAAAATTCAATAAAAATAGTCAATTTTAGAATATATTTATCTTTCCACTTTATCTCACTTCAAACTTTCTATTCTCTTATCTCTTATCCTCATCCAAAAATTCAAAAACATTTCAAGCTCCATTATCTTTTCTATTTATATGGCTCCTTCTCCCTCATTCCAACTTGATCAATCTTTGGTGAGAGGAGCCCGGTCTCTGAGAGTCTTCTTGTCGAGAAAGGTGTCTAGCCTCCGAGCCGTCCGGTGATAGCGAGTCGGACTTCGTCGAGGCGATCACTATCATTTCTGCTCCTAAGGTGAGATCCAACATTTTCTTCTCGTTTTTCATCTAGATTAACCTTAGTTTCCTTTTTCGCTATTTATTTTGTCATCACTTTTTATCTAGATCTTAGAATCACTTCCATCACGATTTGATCCGCAACCAACTCGATTTTTCATCTTATTTTCGTGATCTCTCTATATTCATTTCTATGTCCTACGATCTCTCAACTCTGACCACGTACGGTGGCCAGAGACTCGGATCCATCTTCCACATCGTAAGAATCCACATCCACTCACGCATTCTGTTTTGAAAATTGGGATCAGGTCATCATGCTCGCATCCTAATTTGTCTCTAAATAAAAAGAATAAAAACAAGGAAAATTTTGTTTTCTTTCCCTCTAACATTTGTTTTGCAAGATCATCTAAAAAAATTATAAATAAAAAATATTTTTTCTCTGCTTTTAGTTCCTCTATTTCAGATATACAAAAAAAGTTTCTTTTATTACTGATTACATTTGGAAAAAAGAAAAATAAAAAACACACAAAAAAATTCAACATCACGCATCGCCCAACGGTCACACCATCCGTCGCTGCTCAACACGCTCCTCCGCCTGGGTGGAGATCTACCACTCATTTTTTTGGTACATAATCTCGAGGATCGAATATTAATCATAAATGTCATTTCTATCCCCAAAAACCTCGTGATAAACAAATAAAAAAATTTTATTTTCGCTACTTATTTACCAATATAGCGGACAGGATCGAACTCAGGGAGCCTACAATTCTCGAGGGTTATTCAATTAATCGACAAAAAATCAATTAAAATAAAAAGGGATCTCAAAGCAAACTATCCATGGTTTTTGTGAAATTTTTATCTTTTTTGATTTTTTTTAATTTTTTTGTTTCTATTTTTTTATGTTCTAGGTTGCAATTTTTTATTGATTTCAATTTTGCATATTTTTTTTCAAATAAAGAAAAATATGCACGAAAGAAGAACTATGCACACTTACTCTTTTTGTAATTTCCAATTATATCGAAAATGCTCAGAAAAAATCAGAGAAATATTTTTTAGTTTTAAAGATTTTGGAATGTTTTTAAGAATTTTTGTAGAATTTTTATATTTTTTTATTTTTCTAAAATTCAAATAATGACGAAGATGAGAAACAGTGCACATCTTGGAGTAATTTACAACTTAAAAATATATTTAGTACCAAAACTCATGGAAATTAATTTTATGATGAAATATATGCAAATATCTACAAATAGGAGCTGAAATCACGATTTTGGATTTCTGTAGAATTTTCTGTGATTTGTATAAGATTTTTTATGTTTTTCAATTTTTTGGGTTTATAAATGGTTAATGCACGAAATTTGGATATAAATTAAAAGACAATGAAATACAATTACTCTAATTTTTAGAATTTTGGGAATAATATTTAAATTTTTATTAATTTTTGAATTTCAGAAAGAGAAAAATGACATGTCTTTTATTTTTAAATAATAATAAATGATGAAACGATGCAATGAAAATTTTATTCTAGACAGACAATCACATCAGGAACATGGCATGATTTTTTTTAGAAATTTATAGACCAAGGAAAATATTTATTTAAATATAAAAAGCAAGCAAAGTCAAAGTCTGGATGTCAGGGGCTATACTGCAAATTCAAAGTTTACAACCAACATGAATAAAAAAAAATAAGAGGGAAGAAAGTGTAATTTACCCAATAAAAACGTATCGTGCATGTGACTTGATGGAAAAGAGGGTTTTATTGTGAAAGTTGCATAACTCTGAGGGCTGACTTGAAATTTTCCTAGTGGAGGCGTGTTGCGCATGTGACAGGAAGCTCTGTAGGGGCTCTTTGCAATTATGCAATATTCCGGGGATGAAATTGATATTTCTCTAAATTTTTTTATTTGAAATCCCCTTAGGGTTTCCTTGATTCCTTCGTTCTCAAGCAAAAGGTGAGGGCTTCGATGAGTCACGGCTGGGGGTGTTGGGTGATGAATCCTCATTCATCACTCTTTATTCCTTTATTTTAGCAAAAATCTTTGCAAAACACCATGTAAATACTTGTAAATATAATAAATTGTCAAACTGCACGCTTTGTGTAAATAGCAATAATTAGCATGTTTTTGTGTAAAAATAAAGGAATAAAGAAATAAAAAAAAGAGGGAAATATTTAGAACAAATATTGTGTGACCTGAACCCAAGGGAGGGCCAATCATTGGCCTGACCGCAAAATAAAACAAGTAGAGAGAAATAGGGTCATTCGTCATGATACATATATTCCCCCTTCATGTACATATTTTATTTTGTGAAAATAAAAATATATATGTGTTTCTTACATATTGTACATATTTCTAAAAATAAAATAAAAATAAGAAAAATTAAAATAAAAACAAAAATAAAATAAATTCTCTCTCACCCTTGTACATACCATGTATATATGTACATTTACCTATTTATTTTATCCTTGTAAATAAATAAAAATCAAATAAAAATTATTTTATATCCCAAATTTTATGTTGTAATTAAATAAAATATAAAATTGGGATAATTGTACAAAAAATAAACTAATAAAATTGAAAATTGAAAATACATATGTATTTATATCTATATATAATATAATATCATGTATATACATTACTTTATTTTTCAAAAAATAAATAAAAATCACTAAAAATACTTTGAAAAATAAGAAACAATTTTCATGTTGTAAATATTTCGAAATAAAATCTTTTTCTATTTTATTTTGAATTTTTAAATAATTTCCGGGCTGGAATTTTCTCATTGGTTCACGGGGGATTGTTGACCCCCGGTCAACGACCCCCCTGGATCACATTGCGTGCGGATCCTGGCGCCGACCCAACCTCACCAATATTTAGCGTCGTGATCTAATCGCCATTCGATCAAACCCCGAGATTCGATTGTAGAGGCATGATCCATGATCCACGCCCGATCTTCTTCTTAGAGGTTCGAGCCTCGCGATGCGCGCCCGATGCCCATCTTCCCAAACCTTCACTCCTATATAGCTTCACTTCCAGCCGCCTTTTCTCGTACCTTTGTTCATCATCTTTGACCCCAGTGACCTCCACCTTCCTCCTCGAGTGACGCGAGTACGGGAGCGTAATGCAGCGAGCGATTGGAGGCAGTTGCCCTAGGTCCGGCGACCAACATCACCGAGCTCTGCCACTGTTGAAGCCAAAGCCTCTGGAGGCGTCGCTCCATCGAGGCAAGGACCCCAGGAGGACCAGGACCTCCACCCTAGACTAACTTGATCATAAGGTAGACTCGATACCCAGTAGCTTAGTTTAATTTCCAGAGTTTAGGTTTCTGGCCGCCGGCCTTCACCGGCCAATCCACGTCGCTTCGATTACCCATTCACCAATCCGACCACACCTACACCTTCACGAGAATTCTCCGCACCTTCTTCACCCCTCTGATCACCCTGGTTCACCACGGAACAGGGAACTCGGGTCTCCTCCACCGTCGCTCGCCGAAGACCCATGCACCGACTCCCTCGTTCACCCATTTCGCCCATCACCGGGATGAGGCAGTTTGCCCTCGGCCCATCTTCCTTTCTGTGCAGGTTAGAAGGCTAAGGAGCCTCATCTGGAGGCCCGACCATCAGAGCACAGGTGCTCCAGCTGCTCCCGACACCATCGGAACAGTCCAATCGCTGCGGACGACCATCAGCTCTGATTCCCCCATTCCAGCAGCATCGGAGAAGGTCCCCACCATGCGCAACGGTTGGGCGAAGCTCACCGGTGAAGTGTTCTTCCAAGATCCTCCGTAACCGTTCGATCGAGCCTCCTGCCCTAGTTCAGATCTCAACCACCCATTCGCGAGGGGCTCGTAGTCGTCAGATCCATCTGAGGATCAGATCCGAGGCGTCGATCAGCGAAGGGGTGTCAGCCAATCTCCACCGTCAGATCTCGAGAGGACCCCCTTGCAGCCGTTGGATCATAATAAAAGGGTAAATATCACTTGGGCCCTTCTCAGTTTTCCATTTAAGTTTGAGTTCTGTAAATATTTTTAGTAGTTGTATTTACTTTAGAATAATTGCACTTTGGACCTGGTAGTTTTAGTATTTGCATTTTAGTCCCTCCGATTGTGGTGCACGTGCTTCGACATGTGAGTTTTTTGGGAAAATTGCATGTATAAGGTTCGGGGTTTATGAATGTTATGAAATGAACGTTTAATTTTAATATTTGCATTTATGCCCCTATGAGTGTTGAATTCGAACATGTGTTGGATTTAATGTAGAATTTACCTTGAGCCTCCTATACTTTGCGTGTGTGTTCTATTTAAGCCCCCAGAACTTATTTTTCTTTCACTTAGGTCCATGTGTGTTGTGCCTTCTTTATTGGTTGAATAAAATATCAAATCAACTCCAAATCCATAGAAATTTGGACATGGCCACTTCCACTGTGTAAAAAAATCGGAAATTTTTTGGGACATTTTTGCTTTGATTTTCTATTTTTAAAAATTCAAAAACCTTCATTTTCGCTATTGTTTGAATTATAAAATCAATTAAAATATTGAAAACCCTCCAAAAATTCTAAAAAAATTAGCTACTGCTTGTTTTAGTGTCTTCTTGCTTCAGTCCAATTTTTGATGCATTTGGATTCATAAAACACCTAAAATTGAAAACCCCTAAAAACCTTATAAAAATCATTAAAATTCTAAAAATTCAAAAAATGCAATTTCTTTTTATAATTTTATTATAGAAAATAGAAAATAAAGAGTGGGGTAGCTTTGTTTTTATTTGAAGTTTTTATAAAATTATTTCTAGATTTTTATAGGCTATTTATATATTTTTAAATAGCCTTTCAAATCTGGCTACATAGTAGCTTCTTGTTTTTGCCTTGTTTCATTTTTAGAAAATCAACTAAAGATCATAAAAAACTGAGAAAATTACCAAAAATACTTAAAAATATATAATCCAAAAACATTTTTATTGCAATTTTTTGACATTTTTTGTGGCATTAAATAATTAGTTGATTGTGACATTTTTCGCCTTGTTTTATATTTTCCTTGTAATTAGAAATCACAAAAAAATTAAAAAACAAAAAAATCCACCAAAAACTTTTTATTACCTTTATTTGATTTTTCGACTACTTCATGGGCCTTTGGCCAACCCGTGCTCCTTGTGTTCGACCCTGGTCGCTATACCAGGTTAAATAAATAGCGAGACCGCTATTCGGCTTTTTGACTGATTATTCTATTTTGATGGTCTTATTTTCTTCATTGATCGATCTCCGAGATTCGGATCGCAACGACCCTTATTTTTACACCTTACTCAGATTTCGTGAGTGATTTTTCGATCATCAGAATGGCGTCATTGTCGGGGAGCACAGCTTAGCAGTCTATTTTTCTTTTGCGGCTTTTTTGCGACTTTTTGTCTATACTTGTAGATACTTTTTTTCTCATTTTATTTCCATATTTTTGATGATAATCTGGACTGCTACACTTCTGTTTCACTTTATTGCGAGGGCCTGAGGACCGAGGTGGCTTTCTTCGGAAGTCGATGCAACCGCAGGAATCGGAGGCGGCTCCTTTCTACGTAGAGCTACAGGAGAGCGCGAGGAGGCGAACGGAAGTGCGGGAGTCGTAGATAGCTGTTGATAGCCGTAGTGTAGTTTAAGTAGTTTACTTTTCAACAGAACCTTATTATCGTAATAATACAGGGACTTGGACACTCAGAGACTTTGGTGATTTATCGGGGTCTATTTTGCCGAGCACTAGTGTGCTCGGGGGACCTCACCACGATTTTTCGCCGACTTTTGTTTTATCGCATTTTATTACTGCTTATTTGATTTACGCAGTTTTGGCCTTAGCTTAGGATTTTATATTAATTGTGACGTAATTAATTAAGGCCCAATCCCTAATTATCTTCATGCTCCTATAGATCGTTAATTGAACCTTAATAATTAAATCACAAGAAAAAGCTGGATTAGTTAGACTCGAGTCCACGTGCCGTGAGGAGTCACATACAACGCGTGCAGGATCCGTTGTGGCGGACATTGACGAGTCCGAATTCGCGGCGTTAAAAATGCGGATTTATTTTCTATTCAAGCTTAAAAATGATTGAGTCGTTCGTTGTAGGCGGCGATCGGAATCGGTCAAGAAATAACCATAAATATTTATTCAATTGAAATCAAGTGGTTTTATATTTATTTTACTTAGGCAAGTCCCAAGGTCGATCACAAGGAGGCAAAGAAAAAACCTAGAATTATGTCTATCAAAATTCGTGCAAGGTTTCGAAGCGGTGCACAAATTTCGATAGACATAATTCAATGAAGGGTGCAAAATGCAACTTCGGCATATTTTAGGGACTAGAATGCAAATTACATTCAAATGATGTTCGAAAAATACGAAACGTGGCCACAATGTCAATTATGATGAAATGAATGCACTGTAATGTTTTTGGAATTTTTTGATGCAATATGAATTTTTTATGAATTTTTAAATACAAATAGAATGAATTTTAATATTTAATTATAATAAATACTAAAACTACTTATTTTCAAGGATCAAAATTATCTAACATCTATCACTACGTGATTGATCTCAGAAAGATTCTAAACCTCGAAAATGTGAGATCTAATACCTACTAAAAATTAAATACTGAAATATGCAAAATGATTTTTACAGAGCAAACTATCCATGCAAATGCAATTCTTTTTAGGCACAATGTCAAGCACAATTAACTCTACAATATGCGATTTTTCGGGAATTTTTAGAGCAACATTTAATCAAATATGATTTTCAGATCAAGAAGTGGACAAAATATGCAAATTTCCACAAAATACTTTATTATTAATTAACCGATGATCACAAAATTATCCGCAATATGCCAAAGTCTAGAGAACTAAATGAAAAACATCATGCTATTTTTGGATAATAAAATGAAGTCATGTAGAGGTCCAGAACAATGGAGAAAGACAGGGATAACAATGCAATATAAATAAATATAAAATGCAAATGGGGGGATTTGTGTAATTACCAAGAAACAAGAGGTAGATATTGCAAAATTTCCTGTGGGTTGTAGCACAATATGAAGGAAATCCGGGTAGAGCTTTGTAAATTACCCAACGGGTTACGTGTTGTGCACGTGACCCTTGGGCTGAGTCGGCTGACGCAGTTGCCTCCTCACGTGCTCCTCACGTGGGAGGGCCTCGGGCTCCATGCCCGGCGGCGGTGGAGGATCGATGAAGGGGAGGTTTCGCGGTGGAGCGAAGGCGGAGGCGGGCCGGTGCGTTGGTGCTGGCGGTGAGGGCAGGCGGACGGTGGGCTGCTCTGTTGTCCGTGTGGCGGAGCGAAGTGGCGGTTGTCGTCGGTGAAGTAGCTCCTGGGTTGAAGTCAGGAGAAGGTGGAGCTTGAAGCTTCTGGAGGATGGAGAAGTGGTAGAGGCGGTCGTCGTTGTTGACCGTCGGGGCGAGCAGCGGTCGGTGGACGTGATCGTCGTTGGGCTCGACGGCAACGAGGGCCGGAGCAGGAGCAGGTCGTCGGGGGGGTACCTCATCTGCAACGGCCACTAGAGGCAACCGGACCTCGCCGGAGAGGCTGGCCAGAGGTGCTATCACCACCGCGGCCGTGCTCTGAGTGCAACCGGCGAATAAGGCGGAGGTGAAGGCTCGGAGGTCTTAAATAGGGCTTGCGAGGGGTAGAGGCCGGCGATGGAGGGCCGTGAGAGGCACGGAGGCGGTTGCGGCGAGAGACGCGGAGGCGGTTGCAGGGGTGGAGTTTAGCGAGGTCAACGACGAAGATTTTGGGGAAGAAAGGGTGTTGGAGAAGATGGCCAAGTGTCGTCCGATCGGACGTTGATCGAACGGCCGTGGAGGCGCCACGTGGCGACGGGCGGGGAGAGAGAAGTGCATGTGCTTGGCACGTGCCTGGGGGCACGTGCCTCGCACGTGCGGGTATTTTAATTTTTTTAGTAAAAACGATAAGAAAAAAGGTCAAAAACTGCTGACACGTGGCGGCCCCAGGGGCTGCCACATGTCAGCACCACAAAATTCTAAGAATAAAGACTTTGTAAAATGCCAAATAAATAGCAAATGACTTCGGATCGAAAAAGTTCCTTCACAAAAAATGCTCGTCTCGATGAGCTCTACAACTTTCATAAAGACATCAAAACCAAACTCAATCAAATGCATAAAGTGAGTTTTTGGGGTGTCCCTTGTACATAGAATACCTTGATCTTTTGGGTTTTATATTTTTTGTTATTTTTAAAATAGATAAAAAATCGGAAAAAATATGGTAAAGCCGAAGATAGATGATTACACCTTAATCTAATTTTTTTGGATTTTTATTAATTAAGAAAATATGTACATAAAATGTAAGGTCAAAAACCGCTAAAATACACAATGTACAAAAGAGGCCCAAAACCCAACTTTCACATATGAGCTCTGATTCGCTTGAACTTGGTCTTGCTTTGAAGCTAATTGAATGTACATTAGTTCAAAAGTGAGTAAGATCAAATCGGACACTGGATGGGGAAGATATGGGGCTTTTAGTCTGAAAATCCTGAAACTAGGGTTTGGGTTTTTGGTCCACTTATTTAGGTTATTTATTTTTTTGTATTTTTCATTATTCTTGTGAGTGATATGTATACAGTGGAGGTGGTTTTGGATCATTCGGAGTTAGCATGAAGGAGTTAAAAAATCGGGAAGTTAGGCTATTTATAGGTCATTTTCAGCTTGGATTTTTGGCTTCTTATTTTGTGCAGAAATTATGGATGAAATGCAACTCTTATGAAAACATGCATGAATACTAATTATGCAGAATAGATGTAGATATGTTGTTGATTTTGAGGGTTTCGAGCTTAATAAATGAGATTTAGAGTGATGAATTCGAGATTCATCATCCTCCTATACTTAAACCATGCTCATCCCTGAGCATCAAAAAGAAATGTCATGAGGTGAAATGAGATTGGGTTCCATACCAAGACCATGAGCTGAAGGCGAAAATGAAACTAGACTCGACCTTTGGATTATTAATGTGGCGAAACTTCTGTGAGACTTAGAATTTTAAAATCAACAGCCCTCAAGTTCTATACATCATTGTCACAGTTTCGGCTCAGAAGTCATCTTAGATCAATCCTCTTCCCAAAGTATACCCTATGAACATTGAACAACCGACTCATGTCTGTGAAAGGTTTTAGCTCTTCCCATCCAAAATGTCGAACTACCATGCTCCTCTCCTCTCTAGTAACTCGTCCTCGGGGAGTCAGGTATTTCCTTCTAAGGTTTGTCGTGTTGTGTTCACAATCGAATTGGGGGAGAAGTTAGAAGAATGAGAAAAGAATTGGAGGGTGGCCAGTGTAGCCGAGTCTCCACCAAGATCTGCAGGTTTCTTGAAGCTTGGAATTTTTTTGGTCAGATTTTATTTGGTAGAATGCTTCTTTGTATTTGGAATTTTTGGTGGTTCTGCTTGGATCTTGTTGTGCCCCTACGGATATAGAATCTTTTTATTCCGTACATTTTTTGGGGTCTTAGAAAAAATTGTGCCCAGTCGTCCATTCCTTTTCCGAAGCTTTATTTCAACCCGTACTCCGGACTTTAGATTTCCACGCTACCGTAAAAGAAACTCACACAATCTTCCAACATCCCATCTGAGTTGAGCTAAGTGCATAGTGCCAGAGTACAAATTAATTCCCTATTCCAGAGTTGTACCCAGAATGAAGAGACAAGGTTAGACACTAAGAGTCGAACGCTGCACATTGTCATGTGGCACTCAAAGATTTAAGTCAAAGACCTGAAGCTTCTAAAATCCTATTTCTCGGTGAAGTTCCTCTGAAAATTAGGTGGATTAAGGTCAAGTCTAGTCCACTCACAATTTCTGCTCAAAACTCGGTTCAGAACCCAATGACTTTTCACAGATGCAGATGAATGCGATGCTGGATGAAGTGCAGGTGTGTGAAATGCACACACATTTTTTTATGCAAGGGATTTTTTATGCAAATAAGAAGCCATTTTTTTCACAAATTTTGGGCACGGTTAGTATTAGTAGCAAAACTCTTTTTTTTCTTTTTCTTCTTCTTTTTTTATTTTTTTAATTAATTACCCACCCCGTAAATACATATAGATTTACGCGAAAGTACGAGGTATGGCTAAAATATATACACAGTATATATACAGACCCCCCTATACTTAGCGAGTGTTGTGTCCTCAGAGCACAAGAAGCGTAATGAAGACATAGCTCGAGATAAGCGTAAGAGAGTGGAAAATTAATATACATATAGAAGAAGAGCGCAAAAGAGGCGGTCAGGATATGTAAATGAGGAGAGTATATACAGGTGGATGTCGGTTCCCCCTATACTTAGGCTTTGGTCAGGCTAAGTATAAGAGAAGGGTGGAAATGGAGTGATCGGAAAGGAGAAGTGTGATGAGAGAAATGGTATATACAAATGGCATCGGTCCCCCCATACTTAGGCCTTGACTTAAGTAGAGGAAGAAGCTGTACAAGGGGACTGACGTGTTCGGGAGGGAGGGTGGGTAGCTGATGATTAAGGTGGTTTTCGGCTGATCTTCTTGTGAGCCTGTGGTAGGAGATCGTAATGATGAGATGGAGATGAGGCATATGATTCCCAACTATTATCAGCGTCATCCTCAGAAAAATCATGATGGATAATGGATGAAGTATTTCAGTTAGATGAAAGGTATCCATCATCAAAATTATCCTCAGAGGAATAGTATTTGAAAGTGGACATCCTCCATATATTCATGTCTTTTTGTTTCTTCAATTTTTTTCTCAGAATTCGTTCCTTCTTGGGGTCAATCGGTTTGTCCTCAGATGAATACTCAGAAGCACCGGTCTCAGTCAGCTCATACGAAATAATTCCATTTACTTGAAGAGGGCAGGAGTATCAGCTTTGGATGAATAGTAGTTAGGAACGGGAGTTGTCCAACAAGAATTGAATTTTGGATCCTTGCGAAGATATGGCTTTAGAGCTGCCGAACAGACTTCACTCACGTAGACTACCTTTTCCGGACCTGATGAGGGATCATCAGCTGATTCCTCTTCCGAAAGGTCAAAGGTGACTCTCTTTTTATTTCTTCATGAAGGTGTCGGTTCACTTGAGTATCCATATGAATAGCCATTGGAATTCTCCTTGGTCTACGCTCGGCTTGTGTGTTTGTTCTCCTGAATGTTTGAGCACTCTCGATTTGGGATGATTTGGTCAAGATATTCAGAGAATATTGCTCCAGGGTGTGACCATGCATAGATCTTAGGATTATAGAAGAAGGATTTGTCTATTTTGAGATCTGCGGGAATTGAAATACTAGGGAGAGTTTCTGCATGTTCATTCCCAATTGAGTTGATGTTGGAGCATTCCTGTGTCAAGTTGATGCAATCCATGTAGTCAGAGTATGTTGACCCAAGGTGTGCCCGTGCATAAGTCTTCGGATCGTATGATTCATATACATGATTCTCCAAGGTGAGAGTGGATGGGAATGGAGCAGGGGAGGAGATTTTCTAAACCAATAGTCTCATCAATAACCGCTATCTCAGGTGTAGCAGTGGGGTAGGGCTCTTCTACCTCTTCATGGTTGCGGCTGTCGGGGACTTCATGGGTTTCCTAAGAAGATCGTGGTTCTTCAAAGACATGGTCTGATCTAAGTACTTCCAATTCTTTAAAATTGATTTCCCGAGTCTCACAATCAATAATTGCCTTAGCCAATGCTAAGAACGGCTTTCCGAGAATGATGGTAGACTATGTGAATTCTCCCTGATGCTCCACATCAATGATCGTGAATTCTACTCTGAGCGGAGCACCTTGGAATTTCATGATGACAGAAATGATTCCTCTCGGCTCTTTATCGATCGATCTACCAATTGAGCAATCTCTTGTATCTTCTGAATCGGTCCGAGTTTGAGTTTGTGAAATACAGAGGTCGGGAGGATATTGATAGGTGAATCATCATCTATCTGAGCATGAGTGAAAATTGTGTCTTTGATTTCACAATTAAATCTAGGCAACCGTTTTACTATGTGGCTCTTGGTTTTTCTCCTCAAGACCAAGGAGAAGGCCATTGACAAGATATGTCTTTCAGTCTTTGTTCGTATCCTACCCGACTTTTTGTTCATTAATTTATCCATTATAAATCTTTTAAGGTCGGGGAAGTGTTTAATGGCCTGTATAAAGGGAAGTTCAAACATCAAGCGGTTTTCCAGTGCTTCCCGTACAGTCGGATCCAAATTTCTTAGATCGTCTTCAGTCTCAATTTTTATGAAATTTTCTGGATTTTCAATTTTTTGTGGTTTTCAAATATTTCCATTTTTTTGGTATTTTTTGTGTGGTGTGGGGGTGTGGTGTGTTCCTCAGATGAGCAGGGTCTGGTAGTCAGTGGCACAGTCATTTCTAGGGGAATAATATGCAGAAGTGATATTGTCAGAATCGTCCCTAGGTTCCTGAATATCCTCAAAAATTTTAATCTCAGATCCAATCATTTCCTCATTCATTTTAATATCCGAGCCACCATAGAATGAGATTAATCGGTCGGTGAATTTTTGCAATCTATCCTCCATTGATTCAAATCTTTTATTTATCCTCAAAATATCATCCTCAAAAATTGTTCATGATAACTTATAGGAGCAATCAATGTATGTTTTTGCGATTCAATAATTTCATCTTCCATTTTCCTATATGTGCTAGGAGAGAAGTCTCTTGGAATATCCAATATATGACCATTATTTTCAGAAATTATCTCCTCAATAATTATGGAAGGCGGTTGCTTATATGATCCAGACATATGGAGTTGATCCGAGTAGAATTTATTCCTTTGATCATGAGTGGTCGGATCTTGATATGGTGTAGTCAGCATACAGGGTTCCTGTGTTTTTATGTATTCAGTCCATTCCTCTATATGATTGTCATGTCTGAAAAGGGGGTTGTCATGGTCAATCCAGGATGATGGTTGTTCATTGGTGTTCACTGGTGGGGACGACGGGAGATATGAAGAGGTGTTGAGTTCAATCATGTGGTTATAATCTCCCTTGAATGAAGGATTGACATTTACAGAATATGATGAATGAATTGTATGATCAGCGTAGAGAGGATTGATATATGAAGAAGTGGAGACCTCAATCGGTTGTTTGTTTGTCAGGTCCAAAAACAAAGGATTGTCTTTCATGAAGCAAATCGGATTTGTAGAGAGTGTTGGTGTTTGAGAGTCTCTTGTTGAAGTCGGAGGAGGTATTTTAGGTCTAACCAATACAAATTCGTTTTCATAGTATAGCACTGATGGATCTTCGGAAAAATGTTCGGTCATTTTTGAAAGAGTTGAAAGAAATGATGGGTTCGATCTGCAACTTGGAAAAAGTTCCAAGATGGGATAGTCAAAGAATTTTTATCAAATGTGTGGCTTTTGATCTTCGGTATCGGTTCACGCACACCAATGCAAACACAAATCAAACCCCGGGTTCACCAACTCACACAATGAAGCCGTAAGAGTTCGGCTATAATCTTTTCAATTTAGGTGGTGATAAATCAATCTTGGCAAAAATTTAGCGAGTTGTTAGGTGCCGAAATTTTCTTAAAGACTATCCCGAGTTCGTACGACTAGTTGCATCCACTTTCAGCCAGTATAGGTGTAAGTATGGACCGTAAAACGGCTACCCGTGTTACTTAAGGACGGAGCCTTGCGTAGTGTCCTTTAAACCACCCACTCTGCTAAGGAAGTCCAGACCGTAAAACGGCTACCCGTATTCCTCACTGAGAAGTAGCTAATCGTTTTTAAAATCAGCAGTCTATATGAAAATCTTGGCCTGGCTTTATCCAAGTGTGCGTCTCTCTCCTCGCTGCAAGATAAAATCAAATAATGTCGGGGTTGCTCTCCCGCAAGAATTCTCGATTTTATGGGTTTTTAAGATCGGCTATATTTAGAAGTCCCAATTTTAAATAGGTGATTACTGAAGAATTTAAATGAGCACAGATACACGTCTACCGTCCAGTCCCAATTTCCTTTAAAATTATGTAATAAAACAAGAGGGAGGAGTTCGAGAAAAGCTGATGTACGCGAAAACAATGATGTATACTTAGTTAGAAGACTTACAGTGCTTCCTCGCAATCTCCATGTGGGATGCAATACAGAACTGAAAAATTATTCTAGATGAGTGCAAGCCGATGAAAACCGCACCTAAGCAGAAAGTTCTATTAGCGGGAAAGAATTGAGTTAAATTTTTAGCTAAATTGAACGATCTAATGTGCGTCTCAATTAAAGTGCAGTGTGGCCTTAGATCCAACGAGCACAATCAAAAATATAAATGCTCTGAGAGCCCTATGTGCCCCACTCAAGTCTATCCTAACCGCCACTCAAGTCGGGCCCCACCCTCACCGGAGAGTGGAACAAGCCACGACACACCACAGAAAAGTTTAAGCAAAATAAATGTTTAAAAAATAAATCCAGGAAATAAAATGATATTTACAATGAAAAACTCGGGGGTCAAACTACCCGAATAGGGAAAACCAAACAAGAAATTTCAAAACACAAAACTAAGTTGTTTGCCTCCCCGGCAACGACTCCATTTGACGAGTCCGAAATCGCGGTTTTAAAAATGTGGTTTTATTCTCTGTTCGTGCTTTAAAATGATTGAGTCGTTAGTTGTAGGCGGCGATTGGAATCGGTCAAGAAATAACCACAAATATTTATTCAATTTGAATCAAGTGGTTTTATGTTTATTTTACTTGGGCAAGTCCCAAGGTCGATCACAAGGAGGCAAAAGAACAACCTAGAATTATTTCTATCAAAATTCGTGCACAGTTTTCAAAGCGATTTTTTTTAATTTTCAATGCAATGAAGGGTGCAAAATGCAATTTCGGCCTATTTTAGGGACTAGAATGCAAATTACATTCAAATGGTGTCAGAAAAATACGAAACGTGGTGAAATTGTCAATTACGATGAAATGAATGCACTGTAATATTTTTGGAATTTCTGGATGCAATATTAATTTTTTATGAATTTTTAAATGCAATCAGAATGAATTTCAATATTTTATTATAATTAATACCAAACCATACTTTCAAGGACCAAAATTATCTAAGATCTATCACTAGGTGATTGATCTCAGAAAAATTCTAAACCTCGAAAATGTGAGATCTAATACCTATTAAAAATTAAATACTGAAATATGCAAAATGATTTTTACAGAGCAAATTATGCATGCAAATCAATTCTTTTTGGGCACAATGTCAAGCACAATTAACTCTGCAATATATGATTTTTCGGAAATTTTTAGAGCAACAGTTAATCAAATATGATTTTCAGATCAAGAAGTGGGCAAAATATGCAAATTTCCACAAAATACTTAATTATTAATTAACCGATGATCACAAAAGTATCCGTAATATGCCAAAGTTTAGAGAATTAAATGACAAACATCATGCTATTTTTGGATAATAAAATGAAGTCATGTAGAAGTCCAGAACAATGGGGAAAGACGGGGTAACAATACAATATAAATAAATATAAAATGCAAATGGGGGCTTTGTGTAATTACCAAGAGACAAGAGGTAGATATTGCAAAATTTCCTGCGGACTGTAGCGCAATATGAAGGAAATCCAGGGGGAGATTTGTAAATTACCCAACGGGTTACGTGTTGTGCACGTGACCCTTGGGCTGAGTCGGCTGACGTCGTTCCCTCCTCACGTGCTCCTCACGTGGGAGGGCCTCGGGCTCCGTGCCCGGTGGTGGTGGAGGATCGGCAAAGGGGAGGTTTCGCGGTAGAGCGAAGGCAGAGGTGGGACGGCGCGTTGGTGCTGGCGGTGAGGGCAGGCGAACGGTGGGCTGCTCTGTTGTCCATGTGGTGGAGCGAAGTGGTGGTTGTCATCGGTAAAGTAGCTCCTGGGTTGAAGTCGGGCGAAGGCGGAGCTTGAAGCTTCTAGAGGATGGAGAAGTGGCAGAGGCGGTCGTCGTTGTTGACTGTCGGGGCGAGCAGCGGTCGGTAGAGGTGATCGTCGTTGGGCTCGACGGCAACGAGGGCCGGAGCAGGAGCAGGTCGTCGGGGGGGACCTTCGTCAGCAATGGCCACCAGAGGTGACCGGACCTCGTCGGAGAGGCTGGCCAGAGGTGTTGTCACCACCGCGGTCGTGCTCTGAGTACAATCGGTGGATAAGGCGGAGGTGAAGGCTCGGAGGTCTTAAATAGAGCTTGCGAGGTCTAGAGGCCGGCGATGGAGGGTCGCGAGAGGCGCGGAGGTGGTTGCGGCGAGAGACGCGGAGGTGGTTGCGGGAGCGGCATTTGGTGAGGTCAACGACAGTGATTTCGGGGAAGGAAGGGCGCTGGAGAAGATGGCCAAGGGCCGTCCGATCAGCCGCTGATCGAACGGCCGTGGAGGCGCCACGTGCCGACAGGCGGGGAGAGAGAAGCGCACGTGCTTGGCACGTGCGTGGGGGCACATGCCTCACACATGCGAGTATTTTAAATTTTTTTTAATAAAAACGATAATAAAAAAGGTCAAAAACCGCTGACACGTGGCGGCCACAGGGACTGCCACGTGTCAGCACCACAAAATTCTGAGAATAAAGACTTTGTAAAATGCCAAATAAATAGCAAATGACTTCGGATCGAAAAAGTTCCTTCACGAAAATGCCCATCTCGATGACATCTACAACTTTCATGAAGACATCAAAACCAAACTCGATCAAATGCACGAAGTGGATTTTTGGGGTATCCCATGTACATAGAATACCTTGTTTTTTGGGGTTTTATAATTTTTTGTTATTTTTAAATCAGATAAAAAATCGGAAAAAATATGGTAAAGCCAAAGATAGACAATTACACCTTAATCTAATTTTTTGGATTTTTATTAATTAAGAAAATATGTACATAAAATATAAGGTCAAAAACCGCTAAAATACACCATGTACAAAAGAGGCCCAAAACCCAACTTTCACATATGAGCTCCGATTCACTTGAACTTGGTCTTGTTTTGAAGGTAATTGAATGTACATTAGTTCAAAAGTGAGTAGGATCAAATCGGACACTGGATGGGGATGATATGGAGCTTTTAGTCCGAAAAACCTGAAACTAGGGTTTGGGTTTTTGGTCCACTTATTTGGGTTAATTATTTTTTTGTATTTTTCATTTATTCTTGTGAGTGATATGTACACAGTGGAGGGGTTTTTGGATCATTCGGAGTTAGCATGAAGGAGTTAAAAAATCGGGAAGTTAGGCTATTTACAGGTCATTTTCGGCTTCGATTTTTGGCTTCTTATTTTGTGCAGAAATTATGGATAAAATGCTACTCTTATGAAAACATGTATGAATACTAATTATGCAGAATAGATGTAGATATGTTGTTGATTTTGAGGGTTTCGAGCTTAATAGATGAGATTTAGAGTGATGAATTCGAGATTTATCAGACACCGAGTGGCTCCCAAGATTGGAGTCTGAACTTAGGTTTGATTACCCGGCTACTGTTTTTCACGTGTAGAATTGCTCTATCTAAGGATGTTTTCCTCGCGCATCATATAGGTAGTTTTATTTCTGTCTTTACATTTATGCGCGGATCATTTTGCATGTAGAGAGATGGAGGAAAGGTACGCATTCTTAGTCAGCATGCATCATTGATTTCATCGCGCATCGGCTTTTTCGTCTTCTCCCCCTGTTTTCGGACTTAAATAACCATGAGAACCGAAAATTTGTTAGGCGTTGTTTGCTTGAAAAATACTTAAAAAAGAAAAACTATAAAATTGGGACTGCTAAACACACTTGACCCTAAAAGACACTTCACCTAAAAATCTATCATGGGGAGAGCAACCCCCTCCTTCTTTGGTTTGGATGAGCGAGAGAGTGACCCGCACACTAGGCTAGAGCCATATCTGATTTCCTATCAGACTACCGACCTTTTATACGGGACAGTTTGTTGGGAGTATTGGATTCCCATCAGCTCGCTTAATCGCTCTGATAGACTGAATTTATCACCTAATAAAATTGACAAGATAAAAGACCGAACTCTTACGGTCATCAGCTCTGTGTTGAGTAGGTGAACAGGGGGTATTGCTTGACCGATCTGATTTGCGTTTTCAGATCCCATCCACTCTTCTTCTTCATCTATCTTCTCCTCCAGTCATCTATCTTCTCCCTCCCACCCTCCCTCAGTTTTCTCTTCTTCTTCTCCACCCCGGGATGATGAATCGCACTACTTTCATGCTGACTCTTGCGGCTTCTTCTTCTCATATCCATCATTCCAGTCCACCTCCAAGGGAGGTCGGATCTCCGACCGACTTCTCGTTCTCTATCATCCTTACCCACCTTTCTGGGCATGTTGTGCTAGACGCCCGTGGAGATCAGACTGATCAGATGCGAGATCCAGGCGATTTCATTGCTGGGTTACAAGTGCACACTAGAGATGATCACAGAGAGCAGATGCGAGTTGCAGATACCTCCTACGCTACGATGATGGATGAGCATACCGATCATGAAGCACAGTCAGCTTCTACATACAGTCCCTTCATTCTAGATGTGGAGTTCATTCAGAGTTTGTCAACATTCTCAAGGGAGGTGCACGAGGAGCCATATCTTCATCTGTTCGAGTTTGAGGAGTTTTGTAGGACCCAGACATATTCAGATATCACTGTTGAGGAGCTGATGATGAAGACCTTCCCATTTTCACTTCAGGGCAGAGCCATGAGATGGCATAGACGATTGGGAAGAAGATTCGCTACATGGGGAGAGCTACACTTAGAGTTTCTACAGAGATATTATCCCCAGCGTAGAGCAGATATGATGCGGTCTTTGATTACAGATTTTTCAGCAGACCCCCAAGAGCCAGTACATGAGGCATGGTTTAGGTTTCTTGACCTCTTGAGGAGATTTCCAGATCACGGACTTTCACAGACCGACCTTATTGAGATCTCTATGAGGGGGATGACTGCTGATCAGATTGCACTGGTAGTGACCTCGAGTGGTGGTTCACACCACAGTTCTGACATCGAGCTACTTGATGCCATCTCCAGAGTACTTTCACAGAGTCCGTCTTCACGAAATACATTAGTCGGTACAGCACACGAGGATGATGCAATACCAGTGGGGTGTGTCGCACTTCATGTGGATACAGCTTCTACACACCAGACCGAGGACATGGATTCTGATGCAGCACAGATGATGGATGACATGACTGCTGTAGTGGAGGTTCTGACCCAGAGACTTCTCAAGTTCCCGTTGGTCTTCCAGTTTGAGTTCGAGTCAGTTCCGGACTTTTCAGTTGACGAGTCTTAGATATCAGATCTTCTGATATTCCAGGAAATGGAGGAGCCCACACTACTACAGCCATCAGTCCAGACATTTCAGTACCCATTCCAGATGACTCAGCTTCTATTCTGCAGAGGTACTTCTTGGATTCCGATAGACATCCTGATTCAGCCCAGCAGCCAGAGCTAGATGTGGGACACCACTTTGAGGTGACAGATAGAGATAGTCCCATATTTGAGACGTTTGTCCTCCATTGTCGCAGCTCGAGGATCAGTTTCAAACACTTTGACAGCTTCCGCATTGATGGCCAGTACCTTTTCCTGTTTCCAGATTTATCAGAGGCAGATTTCAGTTGATGAGGCATTTTGGTGCACAGAGTGGGTACTTGCCAGTAGCGCAGATTTCCATCCAAATTCTGATCCTCCATTTGTCACTGATGATCTTGCATTCTTCCCCGAGGGTTATCTGCGGGAGGATGCCCCCTATGATGTGTACTCGGTTTCACCTTCAGAGTGTGTATCCGATCTGTCGGATCACGAAACCGAGTCTTATGATCTTTCTGATTCAGATTTTTCTCACCTCGACGACCCTTGCGAGGATGAGCCGGTCTTTGAGATGTTCGATGATCTATCTGATTTTTCTCCATTATGTGCATCGGATATCAGTTTTCTCTATGAGTCTCCTTATCTTGACTTTTCACACCTTTCTGAGACGATGATTGACGTGGAGGATTCTATTACTGATCCATCTTTCTCCACGTTTGATCCCTTCGGCTCTCCACTTCCGTTCCATTCAGATCTTGAGCTGATGATTTCTTTTGTGCTACCGGATCCTGATCATATCTTCCCATATCATTTCCCGGTAGCAAACACCTGCCTGATTGCCTATTTGTGTGTCTTCCTTTATAGTGTTGATTTTGTCGTAGTTCATCTACCGAGACTGCGATGACAGTACGGCATTCGCCTTACAGATGTCATCCTGAACCTTGACACGGCTTTATCCTAGCCTTGGCGTCCAGCTAGGGGTGTAAAATCTAGCACTTGTTGAGAGGCGCCTCAACATTGTTCACTTTGTATATACGTATTTCGTCGTGATTTGATCCTTGTCTCTCCTGCTTTGTTTTCACCCCAGGTCTCGTTAGGATTATTATTGCTATACTTAGGATATACCTCATCCTAAGTATAGGGGGTGTAAACATCGAGTTGTTCCTTTCGTTCTGTTTCATTACACCTGTCGTTGCCTATACTTATGGATTCTTCACCTTAAGTATAGGGGGAGTGATGCCCTTCCATCTTGTATATATTTGTCTTCTTAGTCACTTTCTACCTTTGTTTTGTCTCCTATACTTAGGGATATTTTACCCTAAGTATGGGGGGGTAGACCCTGTACATCCTTCCACTCGGATTTCCCTTCATGTACAGCTTGTTATACTTAGGATTACTTGATCCTAAGTATAGGGGGAAACACCAAGTCATCCTCATTATATTCTTTGATTCATCGTTGTATTATACCATTCCTTTTCACTTCCCTATACTAAGCACGAGTTATGTCTTCTTCATCGCTCTTGATTCACTCTGAGGACATCGTTCGAGCTAAGTATAGGGTGGTGTCGTATATATTTCATATATACTTTAGCCATAAATCATACTTTGTGTGAGTGTGTTAATAAATAAAATGGCTAAAAATCAATAAAAATTTAAAAAAAATTCTCGTACCTAAAATTCTTCTTGCACATACATAGCTATTTATAAAAATTATTTTTGTACAAATGTTTATAAAAATGATTTGTGTAAATAGTTTGTAAATATTTTGATATCAAAATTATGTATATAGTACAAAATTTTTGTAAAATGTTATAAAAAATAAAAAGTTTGCAAAAACCTTGTGCAAATGTTTGTAAATATTATGCAAAACTTCGCATTCATGCATACATCCATGTTTTCAAACATTTTTCAAAAATTTTGCACATTTTCAAAAATCTTGTAAAAATTTAAATATTTGTAAATATTTGTACAGTTTTTCCAAAACATAGTTGACATTTAAACTGTCCTGGAATTAAATTGGAAAATGGAGCTTGGTTAAGATCTTAATCCACCTAATTCTAAGAGGAACCTTATAGGGCTTAGGATTTAGACTTTTCATGTCCATTTGGGACTTAATTCTTTGAGTCCCCTAGGCTATGAGCATATTTCATCTTGATGAGCCTAAGTAGAGCACTTAACAACGCACACATGACTCTCAGAGACAATGTCTTTACTTGCACCAGCACTTTACACTTAGCTCACTTAGCTCTCCACGGATGAGGTGGTGAGGAGGCAGTTTCCTTTAGCTTGGGGTAGCATATGAGGGTAGTACTTCTAGGCGGAACCTCTCTTCTTCTTATACTGAAGGAAGTGCGTCTCAACTTGATCTGGTGGTGATGAAGTCTAAAGACTGGAGTTGTGGGTTGCAATAAAGCTTCAAAAGAGGGATAGTCTACTGGCTCAAGAGGAAAAACTCCTTATGTATATATGTTGCACCATGTAGATATGTTGTACATATGCACATCAAAAAAATGTGCAAAGAAAGAAAAACTCCAAAAAAGTGGTGGGTCTGATTGAAAATAAAATACCCACCGGAGTGTATATGGCGAAATAAAGCAAAGCTTATGTTACTCATGACCATCTCATGAAGCTTGCAGCGGGAGACTCAGCTACACTGGTTAGAGCTCCCAGGAATACATCGCTACACTGCTCATGGTCCATTCTCTTCTCCCCCCCCCCTCTTCTTGAGCCACTTGAACTTAGAAGGGAATACCCCACTCCTCGAGGAAAGAATTTCTAGACTGAGGCATTAGAGTTACCTAGTTGAGGGAGGTTGTTTATTTATCATTTCTGAGGTGGGGACCTACATATCACTTACACAGTACAAGGAAAGATTCATGGTCATTAGAGTTTGTGTATGTAGACTTGTTCTGATCTGGTTTATTGAGGAGTCTTGACCATAGATTGGTGGAACTTAGAGGCTGTTGAGTTTTAAGCTTAGGTCCAAATATGGTTCCGATAAATTAATAATCCAAAGGTCTGACTGAGCTCCATATTTCAATTTAATGAAAAAAAGTTTAATAATCAACTTTATTTCCCATCTTTTCCTTTTTTTTCTTTTTCACTTCTTTTTCAAATAAGTGTTTGCTAAGGAACTAGCAAAAGTAAAGTATAGGGGGTGATGAATCCTCATTCATCACTCTTTATTCCTTTATTTTAGCTAAAAATCTTTGCAAAACACCATATAAATACTTGTAAATATAATAAATTGTCAAACTGCATGCTTTGTGTGAATAGCAATAATTAGCATGTTTTTGTGCAAAAATAAAGGAATAAAGAAATAAAGAAAAAGAGGGAAATATTTAGAAAAATATTGAGTGACCTCAACCCAAGGGAGGGCCAATCATTGGCCTGACCGTGAAATAAAATAAGTAGAGAGAGATAGGGCCATTCATCATGATACATATATTCCCCCTTCAAGTATATATTTTATTTCTCAAAAATAAAAATATATATGTGTTGCTTACATATTGTAAATATTTCTAAAAATAAAATAAAAATAAGAAAAATTAAAATAAAAACAAAAAGAAAATAAGTTCTCTCTCACCTTGTACATACCATGTATATTTGTACATTCACCTATTTATTGTATCCTTGTAAATAAATAAAAATCAAATAAAATTTTTTTTATATCCCAAAGTTTATTTTGTAAATAAATAAAATATAAAATAGGGATAATTGTATAAAAATAAACTAATAAAAATTAAAATTGAAAATACATATGTATTTATACATGTATATAGTATAATATCATGTATATACATTAATTTATTTTTTTTCAAAAAAATAAATAAATAATCACTAAAAAATACTTTGAAAAATAAGAAACATTTTTCATGTTGTAAATATTTCGAAATAAAATCTTTCTCTATTTTATTTTGATATTTTAAATAATTTCAGGGTTGGAATTTTCTCATTGGTCCACGGGGGATTGTTGACCCCCGGTCAACTCCCCCCCCCCGGACCACATTGCTCGCGGATCATGGCGCTAACCCAACTTCGCCAAATTTTAGCATCTTGATCCGATCGCCATTCGATCAAACCCGGAGCTCCGCTTGTAGAGGCATGATCCATGATCCACGCCTGATCTTCTTCTTAGGGATCCGAGCCTCGCGATGCGCGCCTGACTCCCATCTTCCCGGACCTTCACTCCTATATAGCTTTGCCTCCATCTACCTTTTCCCGCACCTTTGGCCATCGTCTTTGACCCCAGTGACCTTCACCTTCCTCCTCGAGTGACAGCGAGTGTGGGAGCGTGTTGCAGCGAGCGATTGGAGGTTGTTGCCCTAGGTCTGATGACCAGCATCGTCGAGCCCCGCCACCGGCGGAGCCAGAGCCTCTGGGGGCATCGCTCCATCGAGGCAAGGACCCCAGGAGGACCAGGACCTCCACCCCAGATGACTTCGATCATAAGGTAGACTCGATACCTAGTAGCTTAGTTTAATTTCGAGAGTTTAGGTTTCAGGTTGTCGGCCTTCGCCGGCCAATCCACATTGCTCCGATTACACATTCACCCATCCGAACACACCTAAACCTTTACGAGACTTCTCCGTACCTTCTTCACCCCTCTGATCACCTTGGTTCGCCACAGAACAGGGAACTCGGGTCTCCTCCACTGCCGCTCGCCGGAGACCCATGAAGGATATGGTTAGATCCTCAAACGCATCATGGAAGAGTGATCGTCGTATCGGATACGATGAAGAACGACTAGTCGTACTAGTTGTTCTAGGCAGCGGAAATTAAAAAATTTTCTTGCGACGAAACCACATGATCCAAGAACACTTCTCGGATCGTTTCGTCTAAACCACAAACAAGTATTAGGTTTACCTCTTGAAGTGTGGTTGCGATCGAGTCTCTAAACAAAGAGACCTCCTGTCTCAAGTCCGATCCGACGGAGGAGATGCTTGCAAGCGCGGGGATGAACCGCGTGCTTCTCGCAATCCATGTTGATGATCCAAGCGGTGGATCTCCTGATCTCGACACACGAGATCCGACGTCTTCTTCACGAGCAAGGCATGCCGAAGTAGACGGAGTTCCACGAGTAAAACATCGGGCAGCATAACGACGGTGCCGCAGTGATGGAGAGCCTCTCTAGGGCATCCATTGTGGACGGCCATGAGAGGGAGAGAAAGAGAAAGAAAGAGAGAGAGAGAGAGAGAGAGAGAGAGAGAGAGAGACTTGTTGTCTCACTTATGTGCCAAGAAGAGCAATGGGGTGCCTCTCCTTTTATAGGGTTTTGGGATCCATGGATCTCAATCCATGTGTCAACACAAATCCAATGGTCCACATTAATTTGTGTTTCTTTCAATGGTCATGATTTGTTGCTAAAAACACAACAACAATTAATTTAATAAAAATCAAATATATATATTAAATATAATTTGATTAATATCAAATCAATCTCCATTGGAGAGATAGGAAAGGAGGCAAGCCTCCTTCCATAAGGAGGGTGGACGGCCACCACATTCCTTATGGAATTGTGGCCGTCCCCTCTCCTCATTAGGAAGGGAGCTTCCTTTTTTTCTATTACATGAGATTACATTATCTCATGATTCTCTCCAATATTTGCAACAACATTTGTTGCAAATTATTTCAAAAAAATAAATCCAATTTATTTTGTGAACATTGCAATCATGCCATTGGAAATTTGTGAATCATATTCACAACCCAAAACAAAATGTAAATTACATTTTCAATTCAATATCCAATGTGAATCCAATTCACATTAACATTTAATTAACAAATGTAAATCACAAATAGCTCTCTCTTATATATTATAAATCACATTTATAATATATATGACTAATATGGATATTGCTATCCACATTATTCATATCCATGATAATTAAATCACATTTAATCATCTTGGATCTTTATTCTTTTGTTCTCAAAATAATATGAATCACATTCACATTATTCACATCTTTGATAATCAAATCACATTCAATTATCTCAGATAACTCTCTTTATAATATAAAACAAATTCATATTACTCATGATAATTAAATCACATTTAATTATCCATTTTCTCAATGCTCGGATACATAAATCAACAATAGAATTATCCATGAACTCCTTCAAGGATAATGCGCTTTCTCCGCAGATACTTGGAGATAAGGACAGGGCGATTGTATTGTTCCACGTATAGTGACATGGATATTGAGATCATATCTCAAATCCAGATCGCGGGCCTCCCATAGATGCTTGATTAAATCAAGACCGTAAATCTAATCTTCTTATTGCATCTGAATCACATTCAGATTAATGTCCAACACTTGGACCAAGATCAGATTACTTCTCTACTGAGAGGAGTCACTAAAATCCAGACCCGTTTCATCACTCCCTAGGAATGGAAGCGTCATGGTTATACAATCGTTTATGATCACATCACCCTCAGGTATTCTCAATACCTATACATCCTGCATACTGGAAGACAGACTAAACCCGAAGTATTGGATCAACTTTATACTGTCTACTTCATGGTTTTATCAGTAAGTTTCTCATTCGATCATTGGGAGTTGGTATCAATCATACACTTTCCAAAAGCGTATATCATACCTAGGTCTTGATCATATACTTTCCAAAAGTATATATCAAACCTACAAATTCAGTCAAGCTTCCAAAGCGAGACGACCGTGCGCACGGAATTTGATTCTTCCCAATATCTCATGAGTGAGCTCATGTCTTCCGGTTCAGTAACTGAACCTGTATGATCCCTTTGAGAGATCGTATTACTCATATGCCCTTATATGCACACCAGCGCGCCGGTGTGTAGACCTTGATTAGGTCATCAACCTATTGGTCTGCCAAATGTACATACTTAGACATATAGCAACACATCTGTCTCCGGTCAGAGGATGCATTCCTATATCATGACAGCATACGATATAGGACTTTGGTTATCTCGATCTCGTTAAGTCAACTCTTTGACCTAACTAATCTGACACCTCCGAATCTCTATTCCTATGCAGAGGACCTGCATCAAGAGGTCGGTCAGATATAAGCCTTCAGAGATAAGGATTGCCATCTCCTACTCAGGCTGGAGATCATCTCTTAACAATCATCTGACGGTGCTTGATGAGTCCTCAATCTAACTCTTTAGATATTCATCCAAGCACCAGCCTCTATGATTCAATAGTTGAATCAACAGCTGTATGATCATCAAGATGGCCATGGTACATAACCCTAATTGTACTAAGGGACCTATTATGCAAATTATGTATTCTTCATTTCAGATTAAGGAGTGAATTGCAATAACATTTATTGCATAATGGCTCGTCGTGGGCTCGCATTTCCAACAATCTCCCACTAGCCCAAAGAGCCATTAATGGGTTAATCATTTAAACCCGCACTCATGTGACAATCATAGGCTATTTAGAAAATAGCTAGGTAAGCTGATCAGTCACTCTTTTTCCGCGAGACTATGCCAAGTCCTTTTACGGTACTTGCATATCCCCAGTAATAGTGCTCGCATCTAATGCGAATGTTGCATCTCATGCAACCAATACTCAATCTAGTTGGTTACAGGGTCCCTGACATCATAACCAGTATCCCCATAATCCTTATTAGAATACCTTCATTCCCGGAGATCTCTATCTCCTAAGGTATCTAAAGTTTAGACCCTTATAGATCACTATCTACATGGTCTTAAACTTTTGAATATAAGACTTTGAGATCACTATCTCTAAGTTTCATCATCTTTGAAGATATTATTATTACTGCAATTAAGTGTTTTATTTCCATAGTAGGATTAGTAACATTTTACTACTCCCACTGCATGGCAGATATCTGGCTTTTGTACACATCTAGCATACACTCAGCTTCTCGTAACTAATGCACAAGTGCAAGTAGTTTTAGCATTTACTTCCTCAACTCTTTGAGGTGCTATCCCTTCAGACAGATCAGAACCATATCTTAAAGGATGGAAGCTTTTCTTGGGATTTTCCATACAATAGAATATGTCCAAGGTGTACTACTAATGTGACAGTCCCAATACCCTCTTCTCTTTGCTCCTGAACACCTTCAGAACTAAGATCCAAGAGGTATCCTTGAGATCATATCTCAAGTTACGGAACAATCAGATTATAAAACACTTATTATTATTATCCTTATATCATTTTAAATGATCAGGATATTATCTACATTCAGCGCAATGAACACATAGGCACTCCCACGAAGCTTTGCATGGCTCATCAAGATTCCATTTGAAATCATAGCATTTATAATTTCATCAAATCTTATGGTCCATCTCAAAGAAGCTTATTTGAGTCCTTAGATGGATTCCTTAGCTTGCACACCTTGCTTTCCTCAATCATGAAGCCTTAGGGCTACTTCATGTGAATATCCTCAGAGAGGTATTTATAGAGGAATGCAATCTTGACTTACATCTTTGAAGATGCAATAGTCAAGTTGTGCAACCAAGATTAGCAATATTCTGATGTTTTTAAGCATGGTCACCGAAGAGCAAGTCTCATCGCAAGCAATGTCTTCTCTTCCGATGTGTAGCTCATGGCTACGAACCGTGCTTTGAAGGTCTCCTCCTTCTCATCAGGTTCCCTTTCTCTTGAAGATCCATTTACACCTTTACAGGTATTACCCATATAGGTGGATCCTCGAGGGTCCATATACAACACTTGTATATGAAGTCTACGTTAGACTTTTATTGCTAAAATCCATCTTTCCATGTCATGATCCTTAGGAGCTTCATCACATGAAGTCCGATCATTGTCAGACTGACACATGGAATACATCCTCAAACTCATTTGAAGAGGTATTAATGTTTCATCATTAATTGTCCTTTTTTAGTTTCCAATTTCAGGAGCCTCATTATCTTCTCAAGATTAAATGAGTTCCTACACTTCATTTTCATCTTGATTCTCAAGAGTCTCAACCTCTAAGAATCACATTCTCAGAGATGAGATACTTTAAGAATCTCAAGGTCATAAAGTAGGTATCCAATACCATCCTTTATTTTTCTAATGAAGTAGCACTCTCAAGTGCTAGATTCCAGCTTGCATGCATGGAATCATATTAAGCATATATATTGTAGTCTCTTCTACACATATATACCTGGAAACTAAGGGATAATTATGCTAAAATTCATCATTGATAAGATCATGTCACACATGATCCAATTGTATCTACCTATGACTCTATAGAGTTAAGGAGTGTTAGGAGGATTGAGATAGAAGTGATATTCATATCTCTATAAGGTATTCTTTGAATTTATCTAGTAGGTACTTGCTACCTAGATTAGATCAAATTCATTTTATCTTCCTTCAAACTTTGGTTTTAAACCAAAAATAATGAAATGTTTGAACATTTCAAAGGTTTCTTAGGTGAAGAGAAGAAATCTCATATCATACATAATCATCAACAGATATCACATATCCATAATGTTTATTATGATATAGATGATCTTCATACATCAATATGCATGAGATCCTGAATACCTTGGCATCTTACACCTTTCTCTAAGAAGGGTGTATTGGACATTTTACTTTGAATACAATATTCATAAGTATGTAAGTTTTGAAATTTTAGACATTCTAAAGTTTCATCTCTTACTAGTCTATTGATCAAATCAATAAACAAATGTCCAAAGCTTGATGCTAGATCATTGTCAAATGATCTTCATCCTCGTATTGATCTTAAGTTTTAATTTCAGCATTTAGAAATGTTAATGAGCCATTCATCAATTTTCTAATTTAGTGGAGTCCACTAGATTTTAGATTACTATCTGAAATATCTCCATCATAACTCTTTATGATAGTTCTACCTCAGAATTCATGTTTATTTCCAACATTTAGAAACAAACAATGAGTGTATTCTTATATCTAGGTCATAGAGACATTCTCTAAGACTAAGGACTCTCCCACTGAAATTAACAAGTCTATCAATCCAACAGATATTGTTGCAACAATTGCATCAATATCCATGTGGATAACTATAAACCTTTAAGATCAAATTTTCCAGTCTTCTAAAACATATGCAACCTATTGCAAATGTCATCAGAAGATTGAGATACAATTATTTGACTTTATCTTATTTAATAAGCAAGTCAATATCAATGATTATGTAGATTAATCCGATGCTCCATCCGAGTCCTTCTCTAAGGATTCTAGATAGACTTGATAGTCATACTATCAACACATCAACTTATTGCAGTATTGGCATTCATCCAACTCTTCGGATGACATATGGAAGTCATAGATGTATAGTCAACTCTTTGATCATACTTCTTACTCGGGTCCAACCCATGCTTCCACTGCGCTCCCTTTATCTATAAGCAACCATTGCTTAAGACTAAGGATGTCTTATGTAAGAGCATTTCAACATTTATACATGCTTCATTAAATTCATACAATATGAATATTATGAAGCTTCATGAATGACCAGAGTATGGATAGTAGAATGATGACACTCATCATCTACATCCATCTAAACTCTTAAAACATAGGTTCAGGTAGGTACTCAAACAATTTGAATACATCATCTCTTATAGAGCCACCATTCTGCATGATGCAGTGAACCATCTCATTCATGTTAAATGTCAAGAGCACATATGTATGCCAGAATATCTTCATTAATTTTATAAGGATTATTTGACAATTGCGATCATCATCGACATGTCACTTCCAAAGTACATCCGATGAGAGATCAAGACTATAGAGACATACAAACCCTAGGGTTGTAGTCCTATTATCTATTTAATTGTCATTCCTCAATATTATGAGTAAACTTGCACATTGCAACCACATATATTATGTGTCCAATTGCAAGTACAATATCTGGATCATGAGTCCAATCCATGATATTTTACTGGTTATTATTGAGTATAACATTGAGTGGGTTTCAATGAAGGATTATCTGAAACAAGAAATTTGCATATATATATATATATATTATACTTTGATTTAGGAATTTTTATATCAAAGTTGTCTTGTCTTGTCAACACTGAAAGTTCATTCCCTTAATCACTTTCAATGTAAGAGATATACTTACCATTATATCTCAACAAGATCTGGGATCTCCTTCCTTATCTTTGTTACATCCCAATAATATGAGAATCTGCAACTCGGATAAAAAGAAGCGAGAACACATTCCGCCTTGCAAGTCCAACTTGCATTCCCAATTCGGTCTTTAACACCCAAGCCCACCACCCCTAAGGCGATGTTGACCCGTTGTTAATTGAACCAACCGTCAACAGGAATAGTACTTGCTATACGCAATCCAATATCGCCCCAATAATATGAGGATCCGATATTGGGGTCACTACGTGTACGGCCTTACTCTTTCGAGAAGCAAAGAGCCCGATCCAGATGCGCTTGCATACAGGAGCTGTCACTCCGGACAGGCGTCTCCTACATACAATCCCTGGCGACGGAACCCTTCGCCTTGACGGGAAACCATGGATGTCACTTATGTGATCCTCCATATCATATTCAAATTCTAATTAATCATTATGAATCATATTCATTATGATTAATTCTTTCAAGGGAAATAACAACTCTATTCATAATAGAGTGTTTTAATTTTAATTGGATTCCAATTAATCTAATCATATGAAATTAATGATCCAATTAATATCCAACAAACATTTTAATTGTTACTTGAATTATGGTATTATCTCAAATACGTATTATTTCGAATTTTAATAATTAGAAATACATCATGATTTCTTAAGCATTATACTAACCCTACCCGCTGTCATGGCCAGTACCGATGAGAGTGGGACGGACCACATACGTTGCAACCCGCAACCCCAATGCTCTCTGACTAGACACCATATCCACCTCGAGAAAGGATAATGCAAAATAGATCATTTTGTACTTGAGATGATCATCGATTCTTCAATCGAAATTATACCATATAGTAATAATCAAAACAATTTTGATTAACATTATAATGAGATTTGCTAAACAAATCCCAAGTCCTATTCAAGCAACATGTTTGTTGGAATGTTGATCATGTAGATCATGTAACCAATCTTGATCTAGATCACATCTAATCATTTGTTGGTTAGGGCAAAGTCATTTAAGGACATAATTATCATTAAATATTTCACAAATATTTATTCATAATTATTCCAGGAAATTAAACAATTTAATTTCACTAATTAATTAAATGACAATCACTAGGTTCTTGATTAGGAAAGTATTTTCAGCAGTGACCCTCACTTACTAAAAATATCATATCTCAATCAATTTAAATCCAAATTAAGAAAAGTAAATTTATAAAGTTTGCTAACTTGATTTACAACAGAACCCAAGTGATTTGCACGCATTTCAAGGCGTTTCAAATCCGCAATTAACATCTTAATTACGTCATGATCCGCAGTCCCTGAAACAGTGGATACATGTTCACTAAAATGAGCATATCTAGAGCAAACGGAATCGAAATCACGCATCCTACGGTTTCCTTATTTAATGGGGAATAAAATCCAAATATTATTTTTGTGTTTAAACAATTTAAACAGTGCCGAAAATAATATCAAAACAGAGATGCGAAAATGAAATGCAAGAAAACTTTCGCATACCCTAATGAACCCAAGTCGTCCTTGGTTCATGGATCGTATCCAAAACCACCTACCTAAGGATCTGATACCACTTGAAGGATATGGTTAGATCCTCAAACGCATCACGGAAGCGTGATCGTCGTATCGGATACGATGAAGAACGACTAGTCGTACTAGTTGTTCTAGGCAGCAGAAATTAAAAAATTTTCTTGCGACGAAACCACATGATCCAAGAACACTTCTCGGATCGTTTCGTCTAAACCACAAACAAGTATTAGATTTACCTCTTGAAGCGTGGTTGCGATCAAGTCTCTAAACAAAGAGACCTCCTGTCTCAAGTCCGATCCGACGGAGGAGACGCTTGCGAGCGCGGGGATGAACCACGTGCTTCTCGCAATCCATGTTGATGATCCAAGCGGTGGATCTCCTGATCTCGACACACGAGATCCGACGTCTTCTTCACGAGCAAGGCATGCCGAAGTAGATGGAGTTCCACGAGTAAAACATCGGGCAACATAACGACGGTGCCGCGGCGATGGAGAGCCTCTCTAGGGCATCCATGGTGGACGGCCATGAGAGGGAGAGAAAGAGAAAGAAAGAGAGAGAGAGAGAGAGAGAGAGAGAGAGAGAGAGACTTTTTGTCTCACTTATGTGCCAAGAAGAGCAATGGGGTGCCTCTCCTTTTATAGGGTTTTGGGATCCATGGATCTCAATCCATGTGTCAACACAAATCCAATGGTCCACATTAATTTGTGTTTCTTTCAATGGTCATGATTTGTTGCTAAAAACACAACAACAATTAATTTAATAAAAATCAAATATATATTAAATATAATTTGATTAATATCAAATCAATCTCCATTGGAGAGATAGGAAAGGAGGCAAGCCTCCTTCCATAAGGAGGGTGGACGGCCACCACATTCCTTATGGAATTGTGGCCGTCCCCTCTCCTCATTAGGAAGGGGGCTTCCTTTTTTTCTATTACATGAGATTACATTATCTCATGATTCTCTCCAATATTTGCAACAACATTTGTTGCAAATTATTTCACAAAAATAAATCCAATTTATTTTGTGAACATTGCAATCATGCCATTGGAAATTTGTGAATCATATTCACAACCCAAAACAAAATGTAAATTACATTTTCAATTCAATATCCAATGTGAATCCAATTCACATTAACATATAATTAACAAATGTAAATCACAAATAGCTCTCTCTTATATATTATAAATCACATTTATAATATATATGACTAATATGGATATTGCTATCCACATTATTCATATCCATGATAATTAAATCACATTTAATCATCTTGGATCTTTATTCTCTTGTTCTCAAATAATATGAATCACATTCACATTATTCACATCTTTGATAATCAAATCACATTCAATTATCTCAGATAACTCTCTTTATAATATGAAACAAATTCATATTACTCATGATAATTAAATCACATTTAATTATCCATTTTCTCAATGCTCGGATACATAAATCAACAATAGAATTATCCATAAACTCCTTCAAGGATAATGCGCTTTCTCCGCAGATACTTGGAGATAAGGACAGGGCGATTGTATTGTTCCACGTATAGTGACATGGATATTGAGATCATATCTCAAATCCAGATCGCGGGCCTCCCATAGATGCTTGATTAAATCAAGACCGTAAATCTAATCTTCTTATTGCATCTGAATCACATTCAGATCAATGTCCAACACTTGGACCAAGATCAGATTACTTCTCTACTGAGAGGAGTCACTAAAATCCAGACCCATTTTATCACTCCCTAGGAATGGAAGCGTCATGGTTATACAATCGTTTATGATCACATCACCCTCAGGTATTCCCAATACCTGTACATCTTGCATACTGGAAGACTCAGACTAAACCCGAAGTATTGGATCAACTTTATATTGTCTACTTCATGGTTTTATCAGTAAGTTTCTCATTCGATCATTGGGAGTTGGTATCAATCATACACTTTCCAAAAGCATATATCATACCTAGGTATTGATCATATACTTTCCAAAAGTATATATCAAACCTACAAATTCAGTCAAGCTTCCAAAGAGAGACGACCGTGCACACGGAATTCGATTCTTCCCAATGTCTCATGAGTGAGCTCATGTCTTCCGGTTCAGTAACTGAACCTGTATGATCCCTTTGAGAGATGGTATTACTCATATGCCCTTATATGCACACCAGCGCGCCGGTGTGTAGACCTTGATTAGGTCATCAACCTATTGGTCTGCCAAATGTACATACTTAGACATATAGCAACACATCTGTCTCCGGTCAGAGGATGCGTTCCTATATCATGACAGCATACGATATAGGACTTTGGTTATCTCGATCTCGTTAAGTCAACTCTTTGTCCTAACTAATCTGACACCTCCGAATCTCTATTCCTATGCAGAGGACCTGCATCAAGAGGTCGGTCAGATATCAGCCTTCAGAGATAAGGATTGCCATCTCCTACTCAGGCTGGAGATCATCTCTTAACAATCATCTGACGGTGCTTGAAGAGTCCTCGATCTAACTCTTTAGATATTCATCCAAGCACCGGCCTCTATGATTCAATAGTTGAATCAACAGCTGTATGATCATCAAGATGGTCATGGTACATAACCCTAATTGTACTAAGGGACCTATTATGCAAATTATGTATTCTTCATTTCAGATTAAGGAGTGAATTGCAATAACATTTATTGCATAATGGCTCGCCGTGGGCTCGCATTTCCAACAACCCACGCACCGACTCCCTCATTCACCCATTTCGCCCATCACCGGATCGAGGCAGTTTGCCCTCGACCCCTCTTTCTTTCTGTGCAGGTTAGAAGGCTAAGGATCCTCATCTGGAGGCCCGACCATTAGAGCACAGGTGCTCCAGCTTCCCTTCGTCGACGGAGCGCTCCAGCTGCTCCCAGCATGATCGAAGCAATCCAATCACTGCAGACGACCATCAGCTTTGATTCCCCCATTCCAGCAGCGTCGGAGGAGATCCCCACCGCACGCAACGGCCGGGCGAAGCTCACCGGCGAAGTGTTCTTCCATGAGCCTCCACAGCCGTTCGATCGAGTCTCTCACCCCAGTTCAGATCTCAGCCACCCGTTCGTGAGGAGCTCGTAGCCGTCAGATCCATCTGAGGATCAGATCCGAGGTGTCGATCAATGAAGGGGTGTTAGCCAATCTCAACCGTTAGATCTCGAGAGGACCCCTTGCAGCTATTGGATGATAATAAAAAAGGTAAATATCACTTAGGCCCTTCTCAGTTTAGCATTTAAGTTTGAGTCTATAAAATATTTTTAGTAGTTGTTTTTACTTTGGAATAATTGCACTTTGGACCTGGTAATTTTAGTATTTGCATTTAATTCCCTCCGATTGTGGTGCATGTGCTTGGACACGTGAGTTTTTTGGGAAAATTGCATGTACAGGGTTTGGGGTTCATGAATGTTATGAAATGAACATTTAGTTTTAATATTTTCATTTATGCCCCTGTGAGTATTGAATTCGAACATGTGCTGGATTTAATGTGGAATTTACCTTGAGCCTCCTATAGTTTGTGTGCGTGTTCTATTTAAGCCCCTAAAACTTATTTTTCTTTCACTTAGGTCCTTGTGTGTTGTGCCTTCTTTATTGGTTGAATAAAATATCAAATCCACTCCAAATCCACTGAAATTTGGAAACGTGGCCCCTGCCACTATGTAAAAATTTCAGAAATTTTTTGGGAATTTTTGCTTTGATTTTCTATTTCTAAAAAATCAAAAACCTTCATTTTTGCTACTGTTTGATTATAAAATCAAATAAAAATATTCAAAACCCTCCAAAAATTCTAAAAACATTTGCTACTGTTTGTTTTAGTGTCTTCTTGATTCAGTCCAATTTTATATGCATTTAGATTCATAAAACACCTAAAAATTGAAAAAACTTAAAAACCTTATAAAAATCATTAAAAAATCTAAAAAATTCAAAAAATGCAATTTCTTTTTCTGTAGCTTGGTTTTTATTTGAAGTTTTTCATAAAATTGTTTCTAGATTTTTATAGGCTATTTATATATTTTTCAATAGCCTTTCAAAACTAGTTGCACAGTAGCTTATTGTTTTTGCCTTGTTTCATTTTTAGACAATAAACTAAAAATCATAAAAATCTAAGGAAATTACCCAAAACACTTAAAAAATATAAAATCCAAAAACATTTTTATTGCAATTTTCTGACATTTTTGTGGCATTAAATAATTAGTTGATTGTAACTTTTTTAGCCTTGTTTTATATTTTCCTTATAATTAAAAATCACAAAAAATTAAAAATCCAAAAAAATCCATCAAAACCATTTTCTTACCTTTATTTGATTTTTCAACTACTTCGTAGACCTTTGGCCAACCCGTGCTCCTTGTGTTCGACCTTGGTCGCTATACCAGGTTACATAAATAGTGAGATTACTATTCGGCTTTTTGATTGATTATTCTATTTTGGTGGTCTTATTTTCTTGATTGATCGATCTCCGAGATTCAAGTCGCAATGACCCTTGTTTTTACACCTTACCCGGATTTTGTGAGTGATTTTTTGGTCATCACGGGGGCGCCTGGAGAATAACACAGAGGAACCGCGCGTGCGAGGACTTGCTCGCGGTTGGTTCTAAAGCACGGGGGCACCGCACGGGCTGCGGTCATGCTGCCTCATGCAGCGGGGCACGGGGCAGGCGATGGCGAGGAGGGGCGCACGGGCAAAGGGCTTTGGAATAGCAGAGGGTAGACCAAGCTGTGGAGGGGCGACACGACCCTGCACCGGTGGTTGGTAAAAGGTGCGCTTGGACGACATTGGCGGCGTGCTCGAGCGGAACTGAGGGTCGGCGACACGGCTAAGATTAAAGGGCTAAGATACCGCGACGGCAGAGGTTGGAGACGGCCAGGGGCGGATGGTCGGTGGCGAGCAAGTTGAACTCCGTGTGCGCGGTGGCAGATCTCCGCCTAGGCAGAGGAGCGTGTTGAGCAGCAGTGGGTGGCACGGCCGCTGGGCGGCGTGTGCTGCCGAAACTTTTTGTGTTTTTTTTATTTTACTTTTTTATATCAAATGACATCAGTAATAAAAGAAACTTTTTTGTAAATACAAAATAGAGGAATTAAAACCAGAGAAAAAATGGTTTTTATTTATTTTTATTTATTTTATTTATAATTTTTTTAAATGATCCTGTAAAATAAATGTTAAAGGGAAAGAAAATAAAATTTTTCTTTTTTTATTCTTTTTATTATAGACAAATTAGGATGCAAGCATGATGACCTTATCCCAAAAATCAAAACGGAATGCGTGAGTGGATGTGGATCCTTATGATGTGGAAGATGGATCCGAGTCTCCAGCCACCGTACGTAGCCGAAGTTGAGAGATTATGAGAGATAGAAAAAAATGCAGAGAGATCACGAAAATGAGATGAAAAATCGAGTTGGTTGCAGATCAAATCGTGGTGGGTTGATTCTAAGATATAGATAAAAAATAACGACAAAATAAATAGCGAAAAAGGAAACTAAGGTTAATCTAGATGAAAAACGAGAAGAAAATGATGGATCTCACCTTAGGAGCGGAAATGATCGTAATCGCCTCGACGAAGGCTGACTCGCTATCACCGGATGGCTCGGAGGCTAGAACCTTTCTCGACAAGGAGACTCTCAGAGATCGAGATCCTCTCACCAAAGATTGATCAAGTTGCAATGAGGGAGAAGGAGCCCTGTAAGTAGAAAAGATAATGGAGTTTGAATTTTTTTGAATTTTTGGATGAGGATAAGAGATAAGAGAAAAGAAAGTTTGAAATGAGATAAAGTGGAAAGATAAATATATAAAAAAATTGACTAATTTTTTGAATTTTCGTCACTTTATTTATTGGAAAATTAAAATTTTTTATTTTTTTTGTGGAAGTTAGTTAAGAAAATTAAATATATACATATGTTATATACAAATATGACATTATCTACATGGATAAATAAGAAAATTAGTTTTTAAAAAATTATTATTTTTAAAATGATTAGTAAAATTATTTACAAATATTTACAAATACAATATGTACAAAATACATGGGAAAATTGCACAAATCGCCCCAGAAAACCAACTTTTCACCCGTAACTCCAAAAATTATCAAATTACCGTCATTTTAAAGATAATTTTATTTCGAATACAATGGAAGTGAGTTTGGTTCAATTTGAGTTCATATGGAGCCGGAATTGATCTTTCAATTATTGCTTAGTGGCTTTTTCCAAGTGTGGATGCTTTTATTCTGTACAAGATTTGATTATGCAATTGTTTTTATTATTTAGCCTACATTTTTATTTACAACTTTTATTTTAAATATTATTTTGTTTAAGGTCTATTTATGTACAAATAAAATAGTGTAGTATACAAATATACACGGCACATAATTTTTTTGGATTTTCTGATTAAGAACCCTATCTCCCCCTACTTTATTCCTGGTCGATCAGGTCAAGTCTTGACCTTCTCTCGGGGTTTGGGTCAGCCTATATTTATTACATATATACAGTCTTCTTTTCTTTATTTTTATTTTCTTTCTTTATTTATTTATTTTATGTTAAAATAATATACAAATATACAATATTTACACACATGTGCAAGTTAGTAAGAATATGAAGTTAGTATTATGTACAGGTGTTTTATAAGGGATTTTAATCTAAAATAAATGAATAAAAATGAGGAATCGCATATTCATCATCCTCCTATGCTTTATCTTTGCTAGTCTCTTAGCAAACACTTATTTGAAAGAATAAGTGAGTAGAAAAAACGGATGGAAAAATAAAGAAGTTAGGACAATATTGAGTATTAAACTTTTCTTCATAAAATTGTAGTTTGGAGCTCTGTCAAACCTTTGGATTATTAGTGTGTTGGAACCTTAATGGTAGATGGATTTAAAATCTAACAACCTCTAAGTTCCATAAGACCCCTATTCAGGTCACCTCAACAGTCAGAACAGAACAAGTCTACATACACAGATTTTTGTGACTATGAATCTTTACTTGTACAGTGTAAGTGAGATATAGCTCCCCATTTCTTAAGTAGCAAAGAAATAGCCTCCCTCAACAAGGTAACTCTAGTTCTCCAGTCTTGCAACTCTTTCCTCGAGGAGCGAGGATATTCCCTTCTAAGTTCAAGTACAACCATCTCAAGAAGAGGGGATAGAGAAGAGAATGGACGATAACCAGTGTAGCTACCTATCCTTGGATGCATGACCAGTGTAGTCAAGTCATCCGCTGCAAGCTCAAAAAATTGTCTTTAAAGCTCTTATTGTATTTATTTTTTTTATCCTTGTATATACATTCCGGCAGGCATTTTAGTTTTCAATGAGGCCTGTCCACTTTTAGAGATTTTGCATTTTTCCATACTTCTTTTCTTTAAGTATATACAAGGTGCAGCATGTACATAAGGAGTTTTTCCTCTTGAGCAGTAGACTATCCCTCTTTTAAAGCATTATTGCAACCCCACAGCTCATGTCTTTAGACCTCAACATCGGTAGACCAGGTTGAGATGCACTTCCTTCCCTAGAGGAAGATAAGAGGTTCCGCCTAGATGTACTACCCTCATATGCTACCCCAAGCCAAAATATTTCGCCTCCTCACTACCTCATCCACGAAGAGTTACGTGTAGAGTGCTTTGTCCAAGATAAGACACGGTCTTAAAGAATCATGCGTGTGTTGTTAAATATTCTACTTAGACTACACAAGATGACATGTGAACATAGTCTTATGAACTCAAAGAATTAAGTCACTCGGACTTGAAAATTCTTAACTCCATTTCTTATAAGGTTCCTCTAAAATTAAGTGGATTAAGGTCCAACTAAGCTCCATTCTTCAATTTTATTCCAGACTTAGTTTAAATGTCTATACTATCCTGAAAAATGCACATGAAAATGCAAGAAAATATGAACAATGCAAAGAAAGCATTTTAAAAAAATGATGCTCATGTGAAAAGAACCTTTTTTTCTTTAAAACAATATGATGAATATGTGAAAATAACACTCTTTTTTTAAAGCGGTTTTTTTTATTTTGAACTTTTTATGGATTTGTGGAAATGATGCACATGCAAGAGAGGTTTTTTTAACTTTTTATAGATTTTTGGTTTTATAGCTTTTTAAGGGGAAAAGGTTAATAAAATATATACAAGTATATACAAAAAAATTTTAGGTTTTTCTATTTTGTTTTTTTGTTTTTGTTTTTTTATTTTCTTTGTTTTTTTTGCACATGTGGTTTTTGCAAAAATATATACATATCCCCTGAAATAATTATCTTAAAAGTACGAGTTATGTCTAAAGTATATATACAATATATACGACACCCCCCTATACTTAGCTCAAACTATGTCCTCATAGTGATCAGAGAGCAACAAAGGAAGACATAACTCGTGCTAAGTATAGAAATGTGAAAAGACTCCTATGTTACAATGACTTAAAGAAAAGATAAAAAGAAGAGAAGTTGGTGATCCACCCCATACTTAGGGTCAAGTAATCCTAAGTATAGTAGAGTGTACAAAAGGGAAAACCAATGAAGAGAATGTACAGATAAAAAGACACAATATGAACAACATCACCCCCCTCCCCCCATATTTAGGGTAGAGTATCCCTAACTATATGTAACAACAAGAGTGATAAATAGGATGAATATGAACAACACAAATCCTTCACCCCCCCCATACTTAGGATAAAGCACATCTTAAGTATAGCATATATACACACGGAAAAGGGGTGAACGATAAAACGGGAGAAGAAAGAGTGAAACGAAAGGATATGCAAGAGGTAGTGAGCTCATGTATCAGACACAGAAGATGGAATCAAAAGATCATCGTCTGATACCAAAGATATAGAATCTACAACGGACAAGAATGTATCATGATCTAGATATGGCTTCAGCAACTGTCTGTTCACAACAAATGGTTGTGTGTTAGATGACAACCCAGATATGACAATACTTCCATTGTCACGCACAGCTCTCACAATGAACGGTCCTGACCATTTGCTTTTCAATTTTCCTGGAAACGGGTTCAACTTAGCATCAAATAACCAAACTTTCTGATCATGAGAGAAAGTCTTCCTTCAAATGTGTTTATCATGCCAACACTTGGCTTTCTCCTTATACATGAGTGAGTTATCATATGCAAAGTCTCAGAATTCCAGTAATTTATTTAGATCTAACTTCTTGTTCTTTCCTGCCTTCTCATAATCAAGATTGCATATAAGGAGTGCCCATAAAGATTTGCGAATTAATTCCACTGGAGGGTGGCAAGGCTTTCCATACACCAATCTGTAGGGAGACATACCCAAAGGAGACTTGTACGCCGTCCAATAAGCCCATAGAACCGAGTCAAGCATCTGGGACCAATTCTTCCTATATGGACGTACAAGTTTTTGCAATATCGTCTTTATCTCCCTATTCGAAATCTCTACCAAGCCATTAGTCTGAGGGTGGTAAGGAGACGCAACTTTGTGCTCAACGGTGTACTCCTTCACAAGCTTCTTTACTTCTCTATTAATGAAATGACTTCCCCCATCTGAGATCAATATTTTGGGAATACCAAACTGTGCAATAATGTAGTCCTTGAGAAAGGAACATACTGTACGACTATCTGCGGCTCAGTGGGGATAGCCTCCACCCATCGACTAACATAATCAACAGCGAGCAGGATGTAATGAAATCACTGACTGACAGGAAATGGGCCCATGAAGTCTGTCCCCCAAGCATCAAAAACATCATAATTCTGTATGTATCTTAGGGGCATGGTATCTTTGGAACCAACGGTTCCTCCCATATTCTGACAGTCTGTAGCATCCTTAAACAATGTGGGCCACCATAGGCCACATTGTAAAACCTTTGTTGTCGTGTGTTTCCCTGAATGATGCCCACCAGATTCTAATTTGTGACAATGCTCAAGTACACTAGTGTGTTCCTCTTAAGGAATGCACCTTCTCCAGAAACAATCTGCACCTTCATGAAATAGGTACGGATCCTCCCACTGGTAATAATGAATCTTTGACATAAATCTGTCTACTTTGTACTTCGACAAATCTTGTGAAACTTTCTTGGAGACAATATAGTTCACAATATCAGAATACCATTGGAGTGAGTCCACAGATAAAATGGCCTCATCTGGAGAAGTTTCGGAAATAGGGATCATGTTCTGCTCAGAGGTCTCTGCATCCGTGATACGGGAAAGGTGATCTGCCACAATATTTTTCACTCCAGGTTTATCTCGAATCTTAAAATCAAATTCCTGGAGAAGAAGGATCCATCCGATAAGGCGTGGTTTGGCATCCTTCTTTTCTTGTAAGTATCGTATGGCAGTGTGATCCATGTATACAATAACATGGGAACTGATGAGGTAAGATCTGAACTTCTCTAGCCCGAACACAACTGCCAACATCTCTTTCTCTGTAACTTTATAATTTCATTGTGCTTCATCTAGAGTCTTGCTAGCATAATGTATAGCAAATGGTATCCCATCCCTTCTCTATCTTAAAACAACGAAAACTGTGAAATCCGAGGCGTCTGTCATGATCTCGAAAGGAAGAGACCAATCAGGTGGTTGTAAGACAGGAGCACTAGTAACCATCTCTTTCATATGATTGAATGCAAGGAAAACTTTCTCATCGACAACAAAATCAGTCTACTTACACAGAAGATCAGTCAAAGGTCTGGCGATTTTGCTGAAGTCATTTATGAAATGCCTATGGAATCCTATGTGTCCCAAAAATGACCTCAACTGCTTCAAATTATGTCGTGGCTTTAACATGGAAATCACATCAACCTTAGCCGGGTCAACCTCCATACCATGTTTGGAGATGACATGGCCCAATACAATCCCATTAGTCACCATAAAGTGACTCTTCTCCCATGAGAGCACTAGGTTTACCACATAGCAACGTTAAAGAACTCGGTCTAAATGAGCAAGACATGTGTCAAAGCTATCCCCATAGACCGAGAAATCGTCCATGAAAACCTCAGAAACCACCCACCATGTCGGCAAAAATGGCCAACATACACCTTTGGAATGTAGCGGGAGCATTATACAATCCAAAGGGCATCCATCTAAAGGCGTATGTGCCAAGGGACAAGTAAAAGTAGTTTTCTCCTTATCCTCAGGAGCGATAGTAACTTGGTTGTATCCTGAGTACCCATCCAAGAAGCAAAAGAAATCTTTCCCTGCCAACCTCTCAATAATCTGATCAATAAAGGGTAGTGGAAAGTGATCCTTCTTGGTAGTTGAGTTCAGGCGTCGGTCACCTACACAGATACGCCATGAAGTAGGAGGTACCCGAGTCAGAATCTCCTCACCACGATCATTCTTTACGATAGTAATCCCGGATTTCTTCAGGACCACGTGTAAAGGGCTGACCAATTCGGAATCCGAAATGGGACATATAAAGCCAGCATCACACCATTTTCTGATCTCCTTCATGACAACCTCCCTCAGATTTGGATTTAGATGGCACTGACATTCACGGGAGGGTTTACAGTCATCCTCTAGGTAGATATGATGCGAGCACAAAGCTAGATTGATCCTACGGAGATGCGAGATATTCCAACCTATGGCCTTACGGTTTCTTTCAAGAACCTCTAGCTTGCGAGATTCTTGTCTAGCGGTCAACTACGAGCTGAGGATGACCGGAAACATTTGGGGGTCCTGCAAGGAAGGCATATTTCAACATTGATTGTAAAACCTTGAGCTCAGGTGGGTCTGAATCGGCTCTACAATAACCTCTTCTATTGCACTGGTAGATGGGCTATGATCTGTACTCTGTGGATTGTCCACCTTGGCTACTAACTGCTCAGCAAGTAAAATCTCTGATAGATCTACAATGAATGATCTCTGCTCGGAAAGGAGGGACTCATCAGAGTGTTCAATATTCTGATCAATTAATGGTTCAGATATCTCGACAATGATTTTAGAAAGATGTCTCTCATCTGTGCATAAATCGGGAAATTCAACGCATGGCTTAGAAATCTATACTTCAGAATTCTCAGAATGAGGCCTATCATCAGTAATCTCAAAAAAGTGTATCAAAGAAATATCAGAAGGTGCCTCTAAAAACTCAGATTGATCCTCAGAAATTAGCTCTAACTACTCGTCAGCAACTAACTCAATTGGACCACCAAGGGAACTCATGTCGACTGTGCTTTCCATAGAGTCTTTTTGGGAAAGGAACTCCTGGGTATCTATAAAATCGGTGAAAAGATCTGTCTCTTTGAATTCAGCAAGAAAATCACAGTCATTTGGCAATGATGTATCTTTCTCCGTCTCATCTCCTGCAGGTGTCGGTGATGGTATAGGATCAGAGATCATCTCAATTTTCACCTTATTACTACAAGAGCGAAATATGATCTCTCCAATACCATAATCAACTGCTTCTTCGGTCGTTCGAAGGAATGGTCGAACCAGTATGATCGGGGTATGGAGTAACGGTACAGGTGTGTCCATATCCATGACAACAAAATCAACAGGGAATTTCATTCCCTGCACCATTACAACAACGTCCTCTAATATGCCTCTTGGTATCTTAATAGATCTATCAACAAACTAGAGGATCATCCTGGTTGATTTAAGAGGCCCTAACCAAAATTCAGTTAGTAAAGAGGAAGGCATGAGATTGATGGAGGAACTGCTATCGAGAAGAGTACGATCAAATTCTTGATCAAAGATATGACAACGAATGTGAGGTGCTCCCTTGTTTTTCTTTTTAGGCGTGAGGTTACTGATGGCATTAACTGTGGCCATGGTCAAGATGTGCTTCTCTGTTTCCTTTCATATGTTCTTCCTTGGTTGGCGCTTTTGTGTACATTCCTCTTTCATTCCCTTTTTTACTGTAGGCATGTATTCCATGACCTTAAGGAGTGGCATCTTTAGAAAGATGTTCTGTAAGATCTCAATTACTCTCGGATCAGTTAAAGTTGTTTTTAATTTTTTATTTTTTTAGATGTAATAGCAGAAGAAAATGGCACTGAATCAGAAGAAACATGCAAATGTTCATTTTCTTTATTCGAAATAGAGTCCTCGGGTACAAAAGGACAACTAGAATCAGTCTGTACAGTGTTGTCCAAATCAGGTGGAGGAAAAATAGAATCTAAAACAGAACGGGATGTTGCTGGCATAGAGGAAGAATCTGTGACTGGTATATTGCCCCTTGCTGATGGTGATCTACATCGGCCTGGTGAAGGTGGTGGTGAAGGCAGTAAGGAAAGTAGGTCCTACTAGCACTGATCTGACAAGCAAGGGTCATTCGAGGGCTTGCGGATGCCCAGGATTGAGTGACAAAGTTCTGTTTTCTTCCCTTTCCTCGTCTTCCGTCAAATACACTGACTTAGCGCGATCATGTGCGATTGTACACTTCCGTTCTCTGGCTCAAACATTTCTAGTACCAACTAATTTAAGGTTCGGGAAAAGAAGGAATAGTACTATATATTCGGGGATGGAGGTGATATCTTATCAGGATTAAAGCATATAGATGAAGGGTAGATGATTGTAGAATGGTACGAGAGAGATGAGATGCCAGTGGCTGGACTGCACACCAAATGAAAGGATGAGAAGGGGATAAGTGAGAAAGGATGAGATGAGAAGTCAGTGTAGACCGTCCAAATCTTGCGATTTCGAATATAGTACTGACCCCTTCGGTTAGAATTAGGGGTTGAAGGGGAGGCCGGGTTGACTTCGTTTATGCTCATTCCAGTGAGGCGGATTCAATTCGGGAGTAGGATATCTCAGTCTCAGTGGACTGCTATACCAATTCAATCAGGGGAACACTCTTTCAAGTTCCTGCATGCATCCGAGTCCTATGGAAGCACAGGCATGGGGCGGCTGTGAGAAGAGAGGGGAGAGGGTCAGATCAGATATTCGGCTGCCACGACTTCCTTCTACCTCCACGCCTCACTCATGCTGCTTTCTTTCGCCCAGCCTCAACTGACACGAGAATTGTTGATTGACATAGGGAAGATGAGATTTGACGTGTGTAGACCACACTTTCTTTCATGCTCCCGGGATTGATTCGACGTCGGCCCTCACCGAAGAAATGTGGGGGGAAAGAGAAGAAGATGCATCATACGCGTTGTCTGGCCTTCCATAATGAGTAGGAGAACCTCTTCTCACTACTCTCCCTTCCCCCAACCCCATCCCTACGGGCTGTTTTCTAGAGTAGGAGGGTCTGCAGCTTTCTCTCAGTCCCGACGTGCCCCCCGCAACTAGACTTTCTATAATAAGCCGCTTACCGTCACGAAATTGCGATTTTTCAAGAGGGGAAAGAGAAAGCGATTAGACTGGAAATATATGTTCTAAAAGGCTAGGAAGGCCAGGGGCACAGGAAATGAGCGCGACCAGGCACCGGCAATGAAGGTACACAGGCCATTCTGGCAACCGAACTCGAAGGCAGAGGCTCATCTGGCTAGGAGAGAAGGGGGATAAGATAGACCGGAAAGTAGTACGGAATTCCGGACTAGCAATACAGAACTAGATCTACAACATATGTTGGATCTTATCTCCTAGACCAGATTTAACGGCCACGATTAACCTCGATGCTCCAACCAAGGCAGCACTTCGAGCCTCCAGCTTTTGGCATCGAGCCTTGCATGAGCTTTGCAGTTACGCCATGTAGCACCGAGTCGCGTCACAAGCCTCACCTCGAGCCTCCATTGCTTCACGTGACACGAACCATGTGATGAGGAAAATTTTCACCAGGACCCCTCTTATTTTCAGAAATTGCAATTTAATCCTGCGCGTGAATGATTAGTGTGTACTGCCTGGAAAATATCAAGATAAGCCCTTGATCCTTATTGTATTACATTTATACCCTTTAACGTAGTGCGAAAATTGCACTCTAGCATTAGTGGCTTTTGTTTATTGCTTATTAGTCCATGTTTAGACATATTTGAATTAAAAAGATATGTTTTCGTTCATTTAGGCCCTTGGATTGAATTGTCAATATCTTGAGCATCCTTAAACCAAATTGCATGAAATTGCCTTGTTTTAATGTCGATTTAATGATCTTTAATGTGGATTAATTAGATAATGTTTGTAATCTACTGTGCGTGAAAATTAAGAGAACTTAGGTTATGTAGAGTGTTTAATTGATTTACTTAATTGGATTGATAAATGCATTAAATGTGTCATCTTGCTCCTTTATTTAATTGTTAATTTAGTGAATAACCAGAAACTTGCTCCTTTATTTAATTGTTAATTTAGTGAATAACCAGGAACTTGAATTGGAAATTTTCTCTTTATTAATTCATGATTATATGAACCTTAGGAAGATTAATTTGAGCTTCAAGTGAACATGTTGATAATTGTGATGCATTGACAATCTAGACCTTGAAATGAATTTAAGATCTTGAGAAATTTTGAGTTAGGGTTGTAGAGAACCTTAGTCATTAATGAATTCAGGAGCTTGACCAATCCGAAATTACCCTATTTAATTTGTTGTCTTTATGTTGTAGTCGGGAAATAGGGATCAATCAAGAAAGAAAATAACCACAAATTAATAATTCAATTAACAAGAGGTGTTTTTTATTTTTATTTAACTTGGGAAAGCCTTAGGGTCGAACTAAAGGAAGCAAAGAAATAACCTAAGCTAATATCTATCAAACTTAATGCACAACTTTTGAGGCAGATTTTTTTGTTGTTCTTTAATGCAGATGCATATGAAAATGCAAGCCAATTTTAAGTACAAGAAAATTAATTTCGATCAAATGATGTCCAAAAAACACAAAACTTGGTCAAGATATTAATTATGATGAAATGAATGGACTATATTTTTTGGAATTTTCTAATGCATACGAATATTTAATGATTAAATGAATGCAAGCAATGTGGATTATAATAATTAATTAAAATAAACATTAAACCTATCTATTTTTGGGGAATAAAATTATTTATAATCTCTTACTATGTGATCTATCTCAAAAAAATCCTAAACCCTAAAAATGTGAAGCTAAATAACTATTAAAAATTAATTATTATGAAACACAAAAAATACAGAAGAAAATATGCGTGCACATGCGATGACTTTTGGGCACAAATTAGAATACAATTGATTCTATGATCCATGATTTCTTGGTAATTTTTTGAGTAGTGGTCAAGTATCTAAAAATTTAAGAGCATGAAGTAGGAAAATTATGCAATATTTCCTCAAGAATAGTTATTAGAAAATAATCACAGAGTCAAGCACATGCCACAATGTATAGAATTAATTGATGAACAAAAATGTCAATTTTTTTAATAATAAAGTGATGTAAAAATGATGTTCAAATGATAGTTTAAAGATAGGGGTATAAATGTAAAACATGAATTCAAATAAAATATAAAATGCAATACATATACTAGAATGCAATTATCGAGACCTGGGAGGGTCGTTCCACAAAATTCTAAGGGCACATGTCGCGCATGTGCCCTTGGCGGTAGGGATGTTTCTGAGATTTGGTCATTCTTCGGGTGTTCTTTGCAATTTCTGCACCCCTCACGTACAGTCACGTGAGGGACCATGGACCATGTGCCCGGTTGAGGGCGGTGGCTGGAGCAAAGATGGTTGGAAGAGCCCGACGATGAAGTGCAGACCGATGGAGCTCGATTCTGGTGTTGTTGATGGTGGTCGGAATTGCATCATGGTAGCGATGAAACTGAGGTGAAGCTTGAAAGGTTGGGGAGGCAAAGACTCTGTCAGAGGTTGTTGAATAAGATCTTGGTGGTACTCCTGGATTTTAAGGATCTAGGGCTTTCACATCCAGTCGTGGATGTCAATGGAAATGCCAAGGTTGAGCTTCAAACCTTGCCAATGAAGATGTGACAGACTCAGTGGAGGCGGAGCTTGATGATGAAGACCATGGTTGAGGGAAAAGGAGAAGCTTGGTGTTGAAGGTGGAGCCCTCCTTTGTCGATGAAGCTCGAGAGGAATGGATAAGGCTCCTGTGGTGGGCTCTTGGAGGAAGACCTACTGGAGCAATCTAGTGCAGTGCAGGCGAGGAGATGGAGGTTGACGATGATCGGGCGGAGGTGAAAGATGCGAAGGTGGAGAGGGATATGCGAGAGAGAAACGTATTGGGGAAGAGCGATCGAAGGAGAAGGTAAATAGGAAAGGGGGTACTTGGAAGACTCGGCTCAATAACGAGAGCGACTGGAGCAGGAGCAGTCGCGCGGCAGAGGCGCGGCACTGTGACAAGGTCGATCCTAGATCTCAATGAAGTTGAGGGTGTAGGTCGAAGCTGTCACCATAGGTTCCATCCCCCTCTACTGTGTCAATGGAGGATGAGTGCAAAGAGGGGTGGCATTGGTGTTAAATAGGAGAGATGGAGGGGTGGCCGAAAATGGAAGGTGGAGGTCGATGGAGATCAGATGAGTTGAGGATCAGAGATGGGGATCGCGAGATCGAGGGAGGCGGTGATGAAGATCAAGGAAGGAGATTGCGGATGAGATACGGGCGGCGGCATAGGGGAAAAGGAAGTGTGGTTCCAGACACCGATAATTTTCGAGGATTGATATTTTTGGTATAAAGTCGTGATCCCCAAAATTACCGGCTCAAACAAACAAATTTATTTTTTTCTCAAGCCAATAAATTAATTACAAGAATAATGAAGAAAGAGAAATTTTTGCTACTTATTTACCAGTGTAGCGAACAGGATCGAACGCAAGGAGGCTCCAATTCCCGAGGGTTATTCCAATAATCGAAAAAAATCTATTAAGAGAAAAAGGGAACCTCAAATGCAAACTATCATTAGTTTTTTAGGGATTTTTATTTTTTATTTTTTTATTTTTTTATTTCATTTTTTATTTTTCTAATTTTCAAATTTTTTATGATTTTGATTTTAGCAACTTTTTAATTTTCAAAAAAATGATTTTCAAAACAAAGTTCTACACAAAAGAAATGCAAATTTTTTATTTTTAAAATATGACAAAAATGCTAAAAATGTTCATATAAAATATTATTTGTTTTTATGATTTTTTACCATTTCTGTAATTTTTCAGAGATTTTCAATTTTTTTAGGATTTTTAAAATGAAAAAAACAAGGGAAAGTACAAACAGTGAATAAAGAAGACTATTTTTATATTTAACAATATTAAACGAATCAAAAAATGCGAAAACTATTTTTTCTAGAAATTAGAGAAAATCATCTACACACATGCACTAAAATCTCTATTTTTCGATTTTTCTACATTTTCTATTATTTTTATAAGATTTTTAGTATTTTACAATTTTTGGGGGTTTTATAAACAATTAAAGAGCAAATTTTGAATAAAAATTAAAAAACAGAAAAAGAAAATTAATCAAATTTTTTGGAATTTTTAAGCAATATTTGAATTTTATGATTTTTCAAAGGTCTAACTGGGAAATATGACATGTTTTTAATTTTTTAATAATGTCAATAAAAATAAAATGCATTGAAAAAATTATACAATGATCATGCAAACAGCAGGAGTCTAACAAACTTTTGTAGAATTTTGCGAGCACCAAAAATATTTATTTAATTGAAAAAAAAAGGCAATAAATAGTCTGGAAAGTAGGGTCATATTTTCAAGTAGTTTATTGTTTTTGTAAAAAGGTAACAAGAAATAAACTTGTGAGTGGAAGTGAAAATTACCCATTAATAACGTGCAAAGCACCTACGTTGGAGCGAGAGAGGGTTTTTTCGTAAATTTCTGAATCTCTAGGGGCTTCTTTGTAATTTTTCAAATTTTTTAATCAAAAACCCCTAGGGATACGTGGGCGACATATGAGCAATGGGGCGAGTGGCATGCACCGCTGATGGCGCTCGGGGAGGTCGGGCGGTGCTTCAAGCAGCAATGTGGGCTCAAGCGCCTCCCACGATGTTGCTTCGCACGGGCTGGAGTAGGATGTTAGAATCTGCATCATTGAGGGTGATTGATGCGACGGTCAGGAAAGAGTGAAGGGTGATCGCCGCCTGCAGGTGTTGATGGCGTGCACTCGCACGGGTGCGGCGCTCGGGTTTTGCAGCAGGACGATGGGCGTGGTCGAGCTCCTAGAGGGATGTGCCCACCAGAGCTTGGCAATGGATGGGGTACGGCTCGTGCACGAGGATTGTGGCGTGCGCTAGGTGGCGCGAGTGCGCGCGAGCGGCACGGCTTCAGGCGGAGACAGGCGGCGGGCGTTGCTTATGGCTAGAGGGGCGGCGCATGCCGCTGTTTTTTGTTTTTTTTTAATTTTAAATAATAAACGATAGAAAAAACTTTTTAAATATTTTTTAGGAAAAAGGAATGGGAACATTTTTATTTTTTATTTCTGGCAAAATAAATGTTAGAGAAAAACAAAACATATATGATTTTTTTATTTTTTTATTTTATAAACTTTTTTTGAAATAGAAGAGGACTCAAGCACGATGCATCATATCTGTTAATTTAAAAAAATAAAAAAATGGAAAAGATGTGAATGGGGATTCGACGAAATGGAAGAATCGAATCCGATTCTCCAGCCATCATGTATGGTCGGAGTTGAGAGATCATGCGGGATGGAACGTGAACGTGGAGAGATCAAGAATGTGAGATAAAATCAAAATCAATGGTGGATCTCACCTTAGGAGCAAAAAATTAAACAAAGTTAACCTAGATTAAAAACAAGAGAAAAATGGATCTCACCTTAGGAGCAAAAAAGACCGTGATCGACTCGACGAAGGCCGACTCGCTGTTACCAGACGGTTCGAAGGCTAAGGACCCTTCTACCTCAAGAAAACTCTCGGATAATAGGCTCCCCTCACCAAAGATTGATCAAGTTGACATGAGGGAGGAGGAGCCATATTAATAGATAAGAAAAGAATTTGAAATTAAAAATTTTAAATGAGATAAAGCAAAAATTGAAATGTGATAGAGATAAGGAAGGGAATTAGAATTATTTACAAAAACTAATTTTTTTGTATTTTCATCATTTTATTAAATAAAATATAAATGTTACTGTTTTTATTTTTTTTGGTGGTTATTTAAGAAATTTTAATATATACCTATACTATAATACATATGATACATTATATACATAGTTAAATAAGGAAAATAGTTTTTATTTTAAAATTTTTATTTTTTTTATTTTTATTTTAAATAATTATTGAAAATGCATACAATTATTTAGAAAAATAATAAAAATAAATATATACAATAAATAGTAAAATTACAAAAAAAACCACCCTACTAACTTTTCAACCACTCTAAAAAATATGAAACCACAACTATTTTAAAGATAATTTAATCTAGAATACAATAGAAGTGAGTTTGGCTTAATTTGAGTTCATAAGGAGCCAGAACTAATCTTTCAATTATCGATTTATGGTTTTTTTTCTGGATGTGGCTACTTTTATTCTGTACATGATTTAATTTTGCAATTATCTTTATTATTCAGAAAATATTTTATTTACAACTTTTGTTTTGAAAATTATTTAATTTGAGGTTAATTTAGTTACAAATAAAATAGTGTTAGTATACATATATTTACAACATTTTTTTAATTTTTTGATTAAGGACCATATCTCCCCCTATTGTATTCTTGGTCAATCAGGTCAAGTCTTGACCTTCTCTTGGGATTCGGGTCAGCCTGTATCTATTACATATATACAATCTTCTTTTTTTCTTTCCTTTTTTTCCTTTCTTTCTTTCTTTATTTATTTTAGGTTAAAATAGTAATAAATGTATAATATTTACACACAAATGCATGTTAGTAAAAATATGGAGTTAGTATTATATACATGTGTTTTATAAGGGATTTTAAGCTAAAATAAGTGAATAAAGATGATGAAATGCGAATTCATCACCGATCGAATGAAAGGAGGATAAGTATGTGAACCATCCGATCGGTTGAGATTGGGTGGCTTATGAAGCAACATATGGCAATTTTTTATTTTTTTTAATGATGAATCGGAAAAATCGGAAATTTTTTTGGATAAATCAGAAAAATTATGAAATCAAAAACAAATATCGACACGTTACTCTAATTTTTTTGGATTTTTAGTAATTAGGAAAATAGTAAAATAAACTATAGAGGACTTATTATGCATACTCTCGATGATAACTCAGACTCAATTTGCTTCTTTGACTTCATGCTTATTTTAGATTTGGATTTTTACGCATTTTAATAAAACTTTTATCAAAGAAAATAAATGAAAGAGAAATAAAATAAAAAGAGTTAATTATGTACAAAAAATGTCAAGTCAAAATCAGTTAAATACACAATGTACAAAAGAGGCCTGAAACCCAACTTTCACATATGAGCTCCGATTCACTTGAACGTGGTTTGTTTTGAAGGTAATTGAATGTACATTAGTTCAAATGTGAGTAAAATGAGACATTGTACGAGAAAGATATCCATGTTTTAGTCTGGAAATTCTGAAATTAGGGTTTCATTTTGTGAGCCACTTATTTATGTTTGTGATTTTTTTTGTAGTTTCATTTATTCTTGTTAGTGATATGTACACAATGAAGGTGGTTTCAAGTGATTCGGAATTAGCACGAATTAATTTAAAAATGTGGAAGTTAGCTATTTTACAAGTTAATTTCTCCTGAGATCTTTGGCTTCTTATTTAATACAAATGCATGATAATATGTGATTATTATTTATACATGCATGAATGTTAATAATGTAATGTAGATGATGAAAGCCAATGAATTTTTGGGATTTGAGATTAACTAATGTCTTTTAGAGTGATGAATCACATATTCATAAACCCCCTATAATCAAACCATGCTCGTCCCCAAGCAACTAGAGAATGAAAGATTTAGTCGGTTGAACCCTTGACTGTGCATGTGAAATACAAGACTCGATACATTAAAGAACTATCAATTTTAGTGATCCCAAATATCCAAGATGAACCAAGCATTAATCAAAAATTATCCAACTCCTCTAGCTCTGAGACTCTCTTTGTTTACGTATAGTGAGGATATGATATTTAGTGTGGATTGTAATCACAATAGTAGAATTAAAACATCGCCCAATGTTCTAGTACAAAAGACTATACTAAGGACCCAATCTTCGACACATAAGGAATAAATCAGTTCTTGCATACAATCCACCATCTCATTAATTGTCAGACTTAAAAAATGTGGATGGACAGCCAGTTGATGAAGGGCATATGATTGTGTAATTTCTTCTCTCCCTTTCATTGGAAGAATGATCCACTCAAGTGCCTTATTAACGCAATACATATATATTAGGTTATTGACCAGTGCGTCTGTCTAGAGAGCTCGGAGTTGTCTACGCTTGTTTTCATAGGAGTACATCGGGATGTGTCTCTTTTGAGTATTTATCATACCTTCGACACCCATACATGTATCGTTATACGATGCAGAGACCTTTTTGAGAGTTATCCTGACTCCTTGTCCTAATAGCTTTGGTCCAAGTGGACACTTTGACATGGTTGGGAGCACTCGTCATTGGTGGAATCTCATTGAATTTGTATTTGTAATGAGAGAGCTTTTCTTTGTATGAGAGAACTTCTCTCAAAATTTCATTGATGGTTGACTAGCACCACTGTTTTTACCAAGTTGGTGCACACTGATCAACAATTTATTTGGCATAGGTTTATATCAAGAGATCAGTACAAGAACCTTGTTCTCATACTAGTTGAAGGTGATCTCTCAAGTTTCATGAATCCATCAATGATATTCTCTCATCCTTGAGCATCATAAAATCAGGTCCAAACCCAAATCCCTCATCCCAGTTTCTCAAGTGAAATCTCAACTCATCTCATCATAACTGCGATCATGCAAGAAAGGTGTTGTCATAATATTTAAGGTAGAGACTAAGTATTCAATATAGCATGTGCATCCTTTGAACTAGGTAAGTGTGAATAATTAAGTCATAGACCCTAATGACTCAGCTGGTTAACTCTGAATCTTAAAGCCTCCAAGTGTCCTTGAACTTTAAAAGTCTGGTGTGAAAGTGTAAGTGTCAGGGATACATCCAACTAAAGAATGCATGGATGAATGAAATGCTTAATGAAATGCAAGTGTACAAAAAATTTCAAGTTTTTTAGAGATGTTTTTTTTCTTTGAATGCAAGATTTTATTTATTTTTTAATGCAAAAATGAATAAGAATACCATTTTCAAAACTTTGGTTACACACAATTACACACAGATAATGTTAGTTGCAAAACTCTCTTTTTTATGTTTTTTTAGAAGTAAGTTACCCACATCATAAGTAAAATATATACTTACGTGAAAGTATGAGCTATGGGTAAAATATATACAGAATATACACACACACCCCTATACTTAGCGAGTGATATGTCCTCAAAGCACAAGAAGTATAGAGGTGTACAAGATGTACTCATGTCTATTGCAGTTGGGAAAAAGACCCATAAAATCAATTCCCCATGAGTCAAAAACATCACAAAAATTCATCAGTTGCATGGGCATTTCATCTCTATATTCAACAGTCCCTCCCATTCTCTGACAAATCTGGAACAACCGTATAAAATCATTGGCATCTCTAAATAATGTCAGCTAGAAAAATCCAAATTGGAGTACCCTTTTGTGTGGTTCTCTTTCCCAAATGGTGTCCTCTGGTCTCAAGTGTATGACAATGTGTGAGGACACTCTAGTATTTCTCCTGAGGAATATACCTTTGCCAAACTCAATGTGACCCTTCAAAGAAAATGAACAGATCGTCCCGGTGGTATCTCCTTGAATTTGGCTTTAGTCAGTTACTACTTCTCCTAGTCCAACTCTCGGGAACTTGCTTGGAGACAAGATAGTTCACCATGTTGGCGTACCACAGAACTGACTCGTTTGGGAAGGTCTTTTGAATTGGTTCAATATCAGGATGATCATTCTGCTCAGTTTAAGAAAGATGATCAGCCACAACATTCTTTATTCCAGGTTTATCTTTAATTTCCAAATCAAAATCTTTGATTAATAAGATCCATCTTAAGCGCTCCTCATTGGTGGAAGCTCATTGAATTTGTATTTGTAGTGAGAGAGCTTTTCTTTGTATGAGAGAACTTCTCTCAAAATTTATTTCATTGATGGTTGAGTAGCTCCACTACTTTTACCAAGTTGGTGCACACTGATCAATGATTTATTTAGTTTTTGGCACATAGGTTTATATCAATAGATTGGTACAAGAACCTTGTTCTCATACTGGCTGAAGGTGATGACTCTCAGGTTTCATGAATCCATCGTCGATTTTATCTCATCCTTGAGCATCATAAAATCAGGTCCAAACCCAAATCTCTCATGCCAGATTCTTAAGTGAAATATCAACTCATCTCATCATAACTGCAATCATGCAAGTGAGGTGCTGGTCATAATATTTAAGGTAGAGACTAAGTATTCAATATAGCATGTGCATCCTTTGAACTAGGTAAGTGTGAATAATTAAGTCATAGACCCTAATGACTAAGTTGGTTACTCTGAATCTTAAAACCTCCAAGTGTCCTTGAACTTACAAGTCTGGTGTAAAAGTGTAAGTGTCAGGGATACATCCAACTAAAGAATGCATGGATGAATGAAATGCTTAATGAAATGCAAGTGTGCAAAAAAATCAATTTTTTTAGAGATGTTTTTTTATTTGAATGCAAGATTTTATTTATTTTTTTAATGCAAAAATGAATAAAAATACCATTTTCAAAACTTTGGTTACACACAATTACACACAGATAATGTTATTTGCATAACTCTCTTTTTATGTTTTTAGAAGAAGTTACCCACATCATAAATAAAATATATACTTACGTGAAAGTATTAGCTTACAGAGTATATACACACCCCTATACTTAGCGAGTGATATGTCCTCAGAGTATAAGAAGCATAGAGAAAACATAGTTCGGGCTAAGCGTAAGAGAGTAAAAAAAGAAAAATAAAAATAGAAGTTGGCACCACCCCCAATACTTAGGTTGTGGACAATCTAAGTATAGAAGAAGGGTGAAAATGAGGCGGAAAAGGAAGAAGTGAATAAGGAGAGAATATACATCGGGCATCGGGTCTCCCCTATACTTAGGCTATGGTCAGCCTAAGTATGGAAGAAGGGTGGGGGTCCGATGAGATCTGGATAATAAACAAGTAGAATGTACACTCACAATGTGTGAAGAATAAAGATGATATGTACAGCTTGTGTCTGGCTGCATCTCTTCATGTAGGGTGGTCTAATGAGTGTTCAATGTGCTCGCTCTGCATGAGGTTGATGACCTCGACTTTGGGCTAGCTGTTACTTAGATTCTACATACAACTTCAACAGTTTCACATTCACTGAAAAAGTTTATGCATCATCTTTGAGCTCAGCAATGTCAAACCTTCCATTGTTGCGCACATTTTATGACAATGTAGGGACCCGTCCATTTTGATTTGAGTTTCCCATGAAAGACCTTTAACCGAGTATTGAACAACCAAACTTTCTGCCCAGGGATAAAGGTCTTACACCTAATGTGTCTATCATGACATCTCTTGACCGTGTCCATATAGATCACAATGTTGTCATATGCCCAGTTTTGGATTTTCATTAACTCAATAAGATTCAAGTCACGGCACAGCTTCACAAGGTGACTCCAATTAATTTCCTTGATCGCCCATTCTGATTTGTGAATTGGCTCTGGAATATGGCATGGCTTGCTGTATATCATCCTAAAAGGTAAAATACCGAGTGGAGTCTTGTAGGCTCTCCTATAGTCCTATAGAACCTGGCCCAAAAGCTGAGACCAGTTCTTCCTATCAGGACGAATCATCTTCTAGAGAATACTCTTTACCTCTCTATTTGAAATCTATGACATGCCAATAGGTTGTGGGTGGTAAGGATTGGCTACTTTATGCTCGAATTTGTAGTCCTTATCCAATGATCTCATCTCTATTCACAAAATGTCTGCCCCCATCCAAAATCAAAACCTTCGGGACCCTGAACCTCACAATGATATGATCCTTGATAAACTTACATACAGTCTTGATATCTGTGATTCATGTTGGGATAGCCTCTACCCACCTTGACAAACGATCAACTGCTAACAAGATGTACTCATGTCCATTGCAGTTGGGAAAGGGACCCATAAAATAAATTCCCCATGCGTCAAAAACATCACAAAAATTCATCAGTTGCATGGGCATTTCATCTCTATATTCAATAGTCCCTCCCATTCTCTGACAAATCAGGCACAACCATAAAAATCATTGGCATCTTTAAATAATGTCAGCTAGTAAAATCCAAATTGGAGTACCCTTTTGTGTGGTTCTTTTTCCCAAACGGTGTCCTCTGATCTTAAGTGTATGACAATGTGTGAGGACACTCTAGTATTCCTCCTGAGGAATACACCCTCGCCAAACAAAATCTGACCCTTCAAAGAAAATGAACGAATCGTCCCAGTGGTATCTCCTTGAATCTGACTTTAGTCAGTTACTACTTCTGCTAGTCCAACCCTAGGGAACTTGCTTGGAGACAAGATAGTTCACCATGTTGGCGTACCACGGGAGTGAGTCGGTAACACAAACTGACTCGTCTGGGAAGGTCTCTTGAATTGGTTCAATATCAGGATGATCATTCTGCTCAATTCAAGAAAGATGATCAGCCACAACATTCTTTATTCTAGGTTTATCTTTAATTTCCAAATCAAATTCTTGCACTTATAAGATTCATCTTAGAAAATATGCCTTCATGACCTTATTTTCTATTAGGTACCAAATTGCAGTGTGACAAGTAAAAATCATCACCTTGGTGCCCAATATATATGATCTAAATTTATCGATGGCCCAAACTATTGCGAGCATTTCCTTTTTAGTCATTGCATAACTTCTTTCTGTAGGATCCAAAACTTTGCTCGCATAGTGAATCACATACAGAATCGCATCTCTTCTTTGTCCTAACACAGCTCCGATAGTAAAATTTGATGCATTAGTCATGATCTCAAAGGGAAGAAACCAGTGGGGATTGTAAAGTCAGGGATTAACATATTTTCTTTTTCAGGAGCTCAAAGGCCTCTACATACTTGTGACTGACAATGAACTCAGTGTCTTTCCCTAAGAGCTCGATCAATGGGTAGACGATCTTGAAGGATATGGTTAGATCCTTAAGCGCATCACAGAAACGTGAGCATCGTATCTAATACGATGAAGAATGACTAGTCGGACTAGTTGTTCTATGCAGCGGAAATTAAAAAAAATCATGCGACGAAACCACATGATCCAAGAACACTTCTCGGATCGTTTCGTCTAAACCACAAACAAGTAAAAGGATTACCTCTTGAAGCATGGTTGCGATCGAGTCTCTAAACGAAGAGACCTCCTGTCTCAAGTCCGATCCAGCGAAGGAGATGCTTGCGAGCGTGGGGATGAACAGCTTGCTTCTCGCAATCCATGTTGATGATCCAAGCGGTGGATCTCCTAATCTCGACACACGAGATCCATCGTCTTCTTCACGAGTGAGGCACACCAAAGGAGATGGAGATCCACGAGCAAACGATCGGGCAGCATCAAGACGACGCTGCGGGATGGAGAATCTCTCTAGGGCATCCATGGTGGACGGCCACATGAGAGGGAGAGAGAGAGCTGACGTGTAGAGAGAAAGAGAGAGAGAGAGAGAGAGAGAGAGAGAGAGAGAGAGAGAGAGTTGTTGTCTCTCTTGTTGTGTAAAGAAGAGCAAAGAGATGCCCTTCTATTTATAATATTTTGGGATCCATTGATCTCAATCCATGGGACAACACAAATCCAATAGTTCACATTGATTTGTGTTTCCTTCAATGGTCATGATTTGTTGCTAAAAACACAACAACAATTAATTTAATTTAATATATATTGAATAAATCATCAATATATAAATTAAATCAAATCAATATAGGAGATTTAGGAAGGAGGCATGCCTCCCTTCCATAAAAGGGGGTGGCGGCACTCCTTGAATCCAATTCAAGGAGGTTGTCCATCCTCTTTAATAGGAAGGAGGCTCTCCTCTTCCTTATTCATGAGATCTCATATCTTATGAAAATATCCATTATTTACAACGACTATTGTTGTAAATTATTCACACAAATAATCCATAATTATTCTGTGAACATTGAAATCATGCCATTGAAAACTTGTGAATCATATTCACAACCCAAAATAAAATGTAAATTACATTTTCAAATTAATGTCCAATGTGAATCCAATTCACATCAACATTTAATTAACAAGTGTAAATTACAAATAGCTCTCTCTTATATATTATAAATTACATTTATAATATATATAACTAATATGGATATTGTTATCCACATTATTCATATCCATGATAATTAAATCACATCTAATCATCTTGGATCTCTATTCTCTTTTTCTCAAATAATATGAATCACATTCATATTATTCACATCTTCGATAATTAAATCACATTTAATTATTTTAGATAACTCTCTTTATAATATGAATCGAATTCATATTAATCATGATAATTAAATCACATTTAATTATCCATTTTCTCAATGCTCGGATACTCATATTAACGATGAAATTATCCTGAACCCTTTCAAGGATAATGCGCTTTCTCCGCAGATACTTGGAGATAAGGACAGGGCGATTGTATTGTTCCACTTATAGTGACTTGGATATTGAGATTATATCTCAAATCCAGATTGCGGGCCTCCCATGGATGCTTAATTAAATCAAGACCGCAAATCTAATCTTCTCATTGCATCTGAATCACATTCAGATCAATGTCCAACATTTGGACTAAGATCAGATTACTTCTCTACCGAGATGAGTCACTAAAATCCAGACCCGTTTCACCACTCCCTAGGAATGGAAGCATCATGGTTATACAATCATTTATGATCACATCACCCTCACGTATCCAATACCTGTACATTCTGCATACTGGAAGACTCAGAATAAACCCGAAGTATTGGATCAACTTTATACTGTCTGCTTCATGGTTTTATCAGTAAGTTTCTTATTCAATCATTGGGAGTCGGTATCGATCATATACTTTCCAAAAGCATATATCATACCTAGGTCTTGATCATACACTTTCTAAAAGTATGTATCAAACCAACAAATTCAGTCAAGCTTCCATCGCAAGACGACCGTGCACACGGAATTTGATTTCTTCCCAATATCTCATGAGTGAGCTCATGTCTTTAGGTTCAGTAACTGAACATGTATGATCCCTTTGAGATATCGTATTACTCATATGCCTTATGTGTACACCAGCGCGTCGGTGTATAGACCTTGGTTAGGTCATCAACCTATTGGTCTGCCAAATGTACATACTCAGACATATAGCAACACATCTGTCTCCGGTCAGAGGATGCGTTCCTGTATCGTGACAGCATACGATATAGGACTTTGGTTATCTCGATCTAGTTAAGTCAACTCTTTGACCTAATTAGTCTGACACCTCCGGATCTCTATTCCTATGCAGAGGACCTGCATCAAGAGGTCGGTCAGATATCATCCTAAATGAGAAAGGATTGCCATCTCCTACTCAGGCTGGAGATCATCTCTTAACAATCATATGACGGTGCTTGATGAGTCCTCAATCTAACTCTTTAGATATTCATCCAAGCACCAGCCTCTATGATTCAACAGTTGAATCAACAGCTGTATGATCATCAAGATGGCCATGGTACATAACCCTAATTATACTAAGGGACCTATTATGCAAATTATTCATTCTTCATTTCAGATCACGGAATGATATATGCAATAACATTTATTGCATAATGGCTCGCCGTGGGTTCGCATGTCCAACAATCTCCCAGTAGCCCAAAAGAGCCATTAATGGGCTAATCATTTAAACTCGCATTCCTGTGACAATCATAGGCTATTTAGAAAATATCAAGGTAAGATAATCAATCACTATGTTCCTGCTAGACTACGCTAAGTCCTTTTACGGCACTTGCATATCCCCAGTAACAGTGCTCGCATCTAATGCGAATGTTGCATCTTATGCAACCAATACTCAATCTGTTAAAGATATTATAGTGTCCTTGACACTGTAGCTTAATAATTATTATAACCAGTATTTTCATAATCCTTACCAGAGTACCCTTATTCCTGGAGTTCACTATCTCTTAAGGTATCCACAGTTAAGACCTTTTAGATCTCTATCTATAAAGTCTTAAGTTTTTTTAAGATAAGACTTTGAGATCACTATCTAAAAAATCTTGTCCTCTATGAAAATATTGTTATTATTGCAATCAAGTGTTTTCTATCCAATTAGGATTAGTACAGTTTACTACTCCCACTACATGGCAGATATCTGGCTTTTATACACATCTAGCATACACTCAGCTTCTCGTAACCGATGTACAAGTGCAAGCAGTTCTACCATTCACTTCCTCAACTCTTTGAGGTGTTATCCCCTTTAGATAGGTTCAGTACCATATCTTAAGGGATGGAAGCCTTTCTTGGAATTTCTAAAAATAGTATATGTCCAAGGGTGTACTACAAAAGTA